>LS825298.1:221262-237669 GCA_900490955.1 Micoletzkya japonica
CTTCCGTCGTTAACAGGAATGTCGCTTTTGGCTTAATTCCTTTCGCTAAACACAGTAACGTCGTCGTTGGACGAAATTTCAAAAAATCATTTCTCGAATACTATTAATTTTTATTATTTTTCCTTTTGGTTTTATACTAATTACGACAAAAACTTTCATATAAGCTTCACTTGAAAATCACTTCCGTGTCCCTTTAATACTTTATATACTATTCAATATCTTGCTAAATGCATCACAAAATTTTCAGATCTTGAGTCTTATGCGAGAGTGAGACGAGAGATTTAGAGTGTCAAAGGAGGAAAGAATCTGTGAATGCTGATTTTGTATTATCTAAGAGAACATAAATACAGCGTGGTCAGAGGAGTGCTTAAGGAATTGCGAAGCAACGATAATTATCCATCACTCAAACCTACTTCTCTTTTCACGTTCAGTGTGACCGATTACCTTCGCTTGTCAAGTACAGCAATGATCTGTAATTGAAGTTTCTATTCCAACTGCCTCGATAATGCATAAGCTTTATTGTTTGAAAAAGTTAATCGCTATCAATCTCTTGCAGCATACAAGGGTTAATGTTGTATCTTTGCAGGCACCATTACATGAGTAGGGAATTCTAAAGCAGCCATCTTATATGACAAGCGTTTTACATTAAGCTTCCCTGGTTCAGACCGCCATCCAAACGTCCAATCGGACACTCACGCCCATGTATGTCGTGCAGGTTTAATTTGGACCTAGCCTGACATGCCCCATCGCTGAAGACAATATTCTATCTTCGCACAGACATTCACTCCAATCCTGCCGTATCGACTCGGTGCCCGTATTGTTCAATGAACTCACCATCGCAATTAGCTCAACTTGAACAAGGCAAAGACGATATTATTGTGTGTGGCAGGTAGAACAGAACGGATGCGCGTGAGAGGAGAGCCGCTCGTGGCATTGAGGTCAAACCAGTGCCCGATAACTGACGTCAAATGAGAATATACAGGCGAGTTGTAAGCTCAATAAAGCACAAACAAAATGGTTTTCCCAACAATATTTATTCAACGATTAAAATTTGCTTACGATAGGCACGGCAAAAGCAGCGAGTGTAGCTTAGGAGAGAAAGGGAAAGAGAAGACACATCGATAAAAGAAGCGAAAACAACAACTTTCAATTTCGGTTCGAAATACGGTACCTGAGGTAAATTTTATTAACAAAAAGTAGACCTATACTATCTACCTAAAGGAATCTATATATTGAAAGCTTCAACAACTAGCGGCCTAAAATTCTTTCTAAGAGGTGTTATTCTTACAAGACCAAGCTATGCGCTCCATAACTTTTTCTAGGCACGAAACGAGTACAACTTAAAAAAGGGGGAAATAATAAACGATTAATGGTGGTAGCTTATTACTCAAAAGAGAAAAACCGATATCCAATGACTCTGCAGCAATTTAAATACCTACTCACAGGACCTGAACTCTTACGCATGCCCGATTCAAGAATTATTAGCACACAACCGATTAAGATGGCCAGATTCACAATAGCACTGATATTTTTCACACAACGCTTCTGCGCAGCTCCGCGCGAGGTAAACTGCACATTCATTGTATAGCTAAAAAAAGTGTACATCGCACACACACACACAAGCAAACTATCTGAAGTAGTCTCGATTCTGCGCAGTAAGCAATAATGTAATATTATTACGGAGCTCAAGAGTAGACCTTAAAATTCTGCGTCTAGTTGCAGATGCTCGGTTAGAGCCAAATCGCGACTATTGCGACATTAACCACGGGCGGGGGGGGGGGGGGTCCGTTGCCTCTTCTCCCCTGCATTCAGGCGGTCGAGATGTGCACGTCGCACACGAGCGTCACTCCGATAACCCATCGTACCGACCGACCGGCCGACGACTGGCGTTGTTCCATCGCGTAGAACACTTCCGACTCGCCCGTCGTGTGCTCCACCTTTGCATTGCAGTTCACTTCTACACCGGTCATCTGACAATGAGCTAACAGTGAGCGGGGGGGGGGGGGGGGGGGTGGGGTGTCCATCCAAGGTCTTGATACAGTACCGACCAAAAGTTTAAACGCTTTTGCGCTTTTGACCATAACTTTGTTCGGAATGAATCACTCACGATCAACCTTGCAGGGGGTATATAGACCTAAGCAGTACGGAAAAAAATTGACATTTGATTGATAGTCATTGCTCAACTAATTTGCATAGTTTCTCATCTCGAGCGTGATGCAATTTAAAAATTCATTTTTTAAAGCATTACAGAATGCCCTACGATTTTTTCTATGACATCAACTAATAATATGCTTTACTACTCTAGTATACGAAACTAATTTGCAATGCACCAGACATATAATAGTAAAAATCGTACCCATAGTTATCGTGGATAGCGCTAATTTCCCATTTTCAACTTTAAAATTCATATCTAAATTATTTGTTGTTTTCGATGTGAAAATTTTATGACGTACTAATCTTTAGTAAGACGATGGATACACTCATTTTTCATAAAACTTGATTTTTCGATGTTTCAACTTTTTAGGTACACCCCTATTCCACCCCTACCTAACATAAAGTTGAGCAGCGTTCCACACTAGCTCAAATAGTTATGATGTTCGCAAGGTATTCAAAAGCTTAAGTTCAAAAAATTAGACAAAAACCTCTGCATTCAGTGAAGTTATGGGTTATGAGGTATAGACGTTCCGACTCTGGAAATTGTTTGTAGACACAAGCCTTGTTCAGTTTTATATATGACTTATTTATATCATAGCGAATCACCTTATGTGACCTCTGATCCCCCTACAGTAAAAACTCGTCTATACCTCGTCTATACCTCATAACCCATAACTTCAATGAATGCAGATTTTGTCTAATTTTTTGAACTTAAGCTTTTGAATACCTTGCGAACATCATAATCATTTGAGCTAGTGTGGAACGCTGCTCAACTTTGCGTCAGGTAGGGGTGAAATAGTTGTGTACCTAAAATTAAACATGGAAAAATCAAGTTTTATAAAAAATGAGTATATCCATCGTTTTCTGCGCCTAAAGATTAGTACGTCAGAATATTTTCACTTCGAAAACTCAACAAATAAATTAGATATGCATTTTAAAGTTGAAAATGGAAAATTAGAGCTATAGCGTTTAAACTTTTGGTCGGTACTGTAGATACCACAGAGGTCGGGGACTTCAAAATAGAACAGGTTATGGCTTCATGAACAATGAGCGATAAATGCTGCCGATTTTCACTAATACGCCTATGCATGCCTAGCGAATCGCATCCGTTCCTTCTCATGACGAATCCCATACCTTGAGCCGACTCCACTCCTCTCCGGGAACCACCCGGTCAATATTCTTGATAGAGATGTTGTCCATCGCACTAACCTCAAAATGATTCAAGTCAAGATTGCGCAAGTTGGCCTTTGTACGCTAATGTATGCCCAGCATATATATTGTTTACGGAACATCGCCGGACGAGATCTAATTTTTCCTCATAGTTTTGCTTATCCATTTCCAATCTTCCAATATGTTATGCAAGCGGAGATATGAGTAGTCAGTAAAAAAGAAGCATACTGTAACCTACCGCTCGCTTCAGAGACGCTACCGTAATCCGTCCACGCTTGATGCGAACCTTGAATCCCTGCTTGCCGGAGGCTACCTGCTCCTGAATACAACAGGGGTCTATCCAAGTACTAGCTAGAAGCACGAAGCAAGGCTCTTGCATAAAATGACAGGAATAGCACGGAAAATGCGTACTACATCCCCGTACATGATCACCCGGTACACGATACGGATAAATATAATGCAAAATAATATGTTGACCTTTCCCGAATTCTAAACCCCCCATACCCCCCCATACCCTGATCATCTCGATAACCTCCTGGAGCGACAGTGTGACGCCCTGCTCATCTGACTCGTTACTGCAAGACTGAATCTGCACAGTGCACAAGTATGGTTTAGGCAAACGTTCCATCAGTTGTCGCATTTCTACTTCCAACGAAAGAGCGAAGCGGTAATTTTATAAATGGGCATACGTAGGCACTGAGTATGGCTGGTAGGCTCAAGTTTAGTCCGCAAAATCTACTTTGGCCGGCCCATATTTCCCAGAAAATTTCAATTCGTAAGCATGATAATAATAATTCACGATTGTGTACTATGGTAGGCCCGTCTCAAAACATTGCTACGAAAATGGATATACAGAAAAAAGCAGAGCATCTTACTCGAAGCCAACGAAGCGGCAGCCGGGGTTGCGGCCAGCCGCGTACAGTCGATGCCACAGCGTCGTCGGATCGGACTGAATAAAAATAGAAGAATAAAAAGGACACGTATAACGGCGAAGCACCTTATATAATTCCCATGTCTAACCTAAGCAGGTTATAATCGAACAAGCCATGGTTGGTTTTCATTTCTTTTCTGTCTGATCTAAGCGCGGCACGTTTAGGTGGATATATATTATTATATATCGATTCTTCAAAAATTCTTTTAAAAAGCTAACCGTCTGCGCGTCAAACAGCAGAGCTTTGTTTACGGTGCAGGCAGCGATGAATTCGTCCCTCAGGAGCAGCCTGTCGCACTCCTCTACCGTACCCACCATCTTCAGCATCGTGTATACGGTAACCTTGGACAGCACCGCGCACAGCCTACAAAGAAGCAAGCCTGCCTCCATCACTATTATTTCGTAATCGGTAAAAAGCTTTAGCTTTAAAATTATACATTACACTACCTCCTAGGGGCTATTTAGCCAAACCGAAAAAATTATAGCTGAAATAAATCTTAGAAAAAAAGAATAAACACATGAATTTTGCATGCGATTTGTTCATCACGAAACCCAAGCATGAAAGGCGGCTAACTCTAGGAAAAGACCAACTCCGCATATCCCGTGCCCTGGCTGAACTGCGCAGGGTGGACGACCGTGATGAGGTAGGACCGCGTGACGTTGAACCGAGTGAGGAGAAGGTGGAGAAAGGAGAGGAACTGCGGGGAGACCGCGTGCTCGAAGCGCTGTAAGCTGCCCAGAGACATGAGCAGAACGAGTTTTGAAGAACCTTTCAAAATATTGAATTATTTCTTCTACACGAGTGGAATGGCTAACGACGAGATGAGTGTAGTTAGTAGAGGTTTAAAATCGGCTACTTTTCCACGGTATGTTTCGTGGTTTTTGGTGGTCAGACGCGTATGCGGCTACGAATGATGTGTGAAACATAAGCATCAAAAGGAACCGTTAAACCTCGAAAAGTAGAATTAGATGACAGTAATGGTGAGAAACGTACGACGAACACCCGGCTGAGTTCCCGGTAGCGCAACATCGGCGAGCACCATTCAACCAGCTCCTCCACCTGCAATCCACGCTCAGCAGTGCAATCACCGATAAATCTCACAAAATATAATTTTGGCATGCGGACGTTTGCGCACAAATGCACGTGCGCACACTCTGAATCGAGACACTCGGCAACAGGGGATAAATACGCATACTTGAAACTATTTTCGCGGTAGGGGTCATTTTCCAGATGCGGTAGGGTATACATGTAAATCGAGAATTTAGTACAGCGGTGGGGGTAATTTCGCGCTGCGGTACGGGTCATTTCATAGTAAACGGCGGCCTGCGGGCGGGAGGAGTCCTACCCCGTAAATTACAATCAATTACTGTATTTTTCCCCTGTTCGGCAATTCTTTGATTGCTCGCCCTCATATATACGTGGGCACCGACCCGAAGTATGGGTGGTAGGCCCATATTTGTTGCCGCCCCCTCCCTCTCTTCATTCAAATCTCGTTTCCTACAAAATTTCAATTGGTAGGCCTGTTTTCGTACACTGGTAGGCCCATTTCTCAAAATATTGCGGGGAAGGTTGCCCATATATGCTCGCACTTTGCAGTCGCTCATTGCTACGTATCCCAAGCCCGATTTAACATGTATACCACCGGTTCTGAATAGCTGAAATACGTGATGTGCGCAAAGTCTTTATGCGGAAATGTCTGCATCCCCATCTCTCCTTGTTACATAGCTAAAGCCTTTGAACAGTTGAAAACATTGAAAAATTCTCAAAAAAATAGTTTACCAGGGTAGGAGAGTGCGTGTCGAAGTCGCCAACGTACAGAGACCGCTTCGGTCTCAGCTCCGCGAATTCCACCACGAACCTGAGCACCTGAAACGATACATCTTCTTGATTATGAATTACGACCCAAGACTGTTTCTCATGCTCGATCGACAACCAACACATCTTCGGGCGAACACATTTGGAGCCCTAGCAGGGGGGTTACCGTATCCAATGGTAGAATACCTTCCTCACCCATAACATACATGGACAGGGTTCTCGACAGCAATTTCAGATTGAGGCCTACCAATGTACACAATGAGATTTTGATTACCCTGCCGATGGGGATTCTGGTACCATGTGGTGCCTACCAAGTGAAACTTCTAACAAAAAGGTGGGGCCTACCACCCGACCGTCGGGTCTGCGCCAGAGCCCGCGATTCGATACCATTTAATCCAACTAAGCCATTTTTTCCGGGGTTACATTTCATACCGCACGTATTAGGAAGAGAGATTCTGGCAATGTTGGCAGTGAAGCGTAACCGGCGAAAATCGGCTATCGGTATCGATTCGCGGGCTCTAGTCTGCACCCATGTATGACCCATAACCATATCTCAGCCCACCTCCCTCTCGCTTCCGTTGATGCGCAGTTCAGTCGCGGGCCGTGCGAAGCCGTCGTCCATGATACGGTAGAACCGCCGACAAAGCTGGGCAATTCCCGGCCGTTCCCGGTGGGGAAGGTAGTGGAAGACGCTCTGGAGGGCGGGGTCCGGCAGATCGAAGAGCGGAAAAGCCTCAAGGGGATATCAGCACAGTATTTCTCAATTTAAATAGACCAGGAAAAGTGTATCGCACTTATTTGATCACGAGCGTTTAAATGAGCCCAGACCAGACATTTAAATTGCATTAGACACGGAACATGGCAATTGATAAAGATAGGGGACCTCGTTCGCCGGTGAAAAGGAGCTCTGATCCTGTGACGAGATTGAAGTGTCCGCATTCATGGAATCGTCTGTGAGTGGTTGCGACAAGAACGAAGACTGGGACTGAAAAGGACCAAGATCATTTGAGAACCATGGGGAAGAAAACTTACGTCATTCTCCGTGCTCTGCGTTGATTGCTGACCGGAGTCTGGAGAAGCTGGACTGAAGTTCGGCTCCATAATCTAAAAAAATGAACTATTACATAAATGAGCATTTTAAACGCAAAGAAAAGGAAAATACTTAATTAAAGCCAAAACGTTTCCCTTCGATATTTTGATAATTCTGTGTGGGACCCCACTTGTAACAGGGCAGCACTGTAATGTACAGTAGTCAAGGAATATTATGAGCTACCATTTTCACAATTTTCGTTTGTGATTTTTACATCAAATTTAAATTTTATATTTATTTGACAATATTACTGATACTATGAAAAATTGTCATTAGAAATAATGTAGAATAATGTACTACATAGCCATGAAGTAACGTGTCTGCCACCTTGTCTGCCCAGGCGCAGGGATTACGGTATTTTCAAATTTTGTCCTGACCTCCCAGCCCGAAGGAGATTCCTGTTTCGTTTTCACTTTTTCTTCTTTTTTCATGCTTTCCTAGTAAGATTCTTGCCTTTGCAGATTAGCGTAGCTTCTCCTCTCTACTATGGACAGAGGAGTACCTCCCGCGCCGGAAGGTATAACAATAGGGACACTATTTATTTCCACTTTATAACTTTAACTCATTTCCTTTTGAAGATCCAGACGTGCGCGGTCGTATCGACAAAATCGCTTCATACGTCGCCAAGAAGGGGCCGCAGGCGGAGGAGCGGGTTCGCGCCGATCATGTGCGTTATTTCATTACGGGCCCTTTTACTTTGTTTATTCAAAAGCCCTTCCACAAAGAATTATTTAACGCTCTGGCGGAACGTTTTTTACTTACCTTCAACTAGGGTTTGAAAACCAATCCTCTCAATCGCTTTATGAGACCGAGTGAGTGATGATGAGTATGGAAGAATGAAGAGAGTCCGACCATAAATACGCTAATCGCTCTTGGTTTTCAAACCCTACCTCCAACCAAGGTAACCACTGAAAAAAAATGTATTCCGATGTTCGAATTGGAGCTCTTTGGCGCTATATAGTTTAGTTGTGTAAAGCGACAGTAGAAGTTATTTGGTTCGCCTAATACCAAGTCCTATTCAGGAAGGCAATCCAAACTTTGGCTTTCTCTTCGGCCACGACTATGCAGACTACTACCGTTTCGCACTGCAATGCGAGATATTCAACAGTAAGTTTGGATTTCAGTGATGAATGTGGTAATTTGGGGTACTTTTATGATAGTCAGTGCATCATTTCAGTGCAAAACAACCTGCCTCCGGGCTCCAGACCCGGCGCACAGCAGGTTTGCTTACTTTTTACTATAGGATAGAATCGTGTACTTTTGATGGTTATGTTTCACGATCAATTCATAATGAACCTGTGTCTTTATCCTCGGATGGGCGAAACATAACCATCAAAAGTACGCTATTCGTATCCTCTACTTTTAACTCTTGCTATTCAGGCAAAGGCTATTCAGGCAAGAGCAGCTTTTCTTGCTCGTCAGGCTGAAAATTAACTGCTTTAGCTCAACAAATTGCAACAGAAAGGTTTTGAAAATAGGCTGGATTTGAATTCGAAAAGGAATATTCTAATTTCATTTCAGTCAGCCTCTTCACACTCATCGCTGGGCTCGCATCCCGATGCCCACCCGCAACACGATCAGCAGGCACAGGGATTCGACTATGCCGCTGCCCAAGCCAGAATCGACCAGCTACAGCAGGTTAGCCAGTTTTTTTTTCTATGCTCGAATATCATCAGGCTCTCCTAACCTCGACCGAGAGTTTATCCTCGTTCTTTTCCATCCGTCATTTTCTCCAGGAAATCGTGAAGTCAGAGCAGAACCTCCGGGCACACCTGGACGCTATACCAACGATGAAGGAGGTTCCTTTTTTTGTTCCAGTTCCAGTTTTACACCTTTATCTGGACTATCAGTGGATTGGGGTCCAAAGGAGGGGGCTTTGATATAGATAGGAGCGGTCAGAGACTTCAAATCTTCTTCAAAAACTCACTCAGTCCGAGGTGACGATGAATCTTGAGTTTCCTCTTGATCCTCGATGGGCGTGTACTCCCCTCGTACGCCAAGTCTTCAGAGGGGAGGATTCTTCTTTCTGATCCTTGGTTGAAATTGCGTGGTTGAGACTCTTGGTTGAGAGACGAATGAGGGAGCGAACCGCACGCGAGGGGAACAGAGAGGAAGAATGTCTTTTTTTTGTTGTTATTTTTTATTCCTATTATTCCTATTGCCTCGGATGATCAACTTACGCTCGCTTAACCTCTACGAGAGTATCGTCCCGTTAAGATCGAGCTCACGAAAGCCATCGAAGAGTCGGAGTGGGAGAAGGTTCAGTCATACCTGCAGAGGGTAGGCATTTTGCTTACTTACACCAGTTTTCCTTTTGATAAATACGATCCCTTAAGTCGTATTTATAAAAAGGAAAACTAAAAACGATCCCTTTTTATACTGTTACCGGAAATACTAGCTTTTGTTTATGATTGTTAAAATAATAATAATAATAATGATAATAATTCATTTCACAGGTCAACCTGGACGTCTCTGGTCTGGACGACTTACTGCAGCAGTTACACGCAAAGTGTTCCAAAGACGTCGTATCGGTAAACAGTGTTTATTTATCGGACGCTTTCATCTTTAATGTCACCCCCCCCCGTGCACCGTCAGTGCTTAAAGCCTTCAGAAAATTGTGTTATACTAATTGTAGTGCATTTGCAGCAAATGAAGAAGTGGATCTTCGATTACTGTACGACTGACCAGCTGCGCGAGGTGTGCCTTACCTATCTCCTGTACAGGTGAGTACATTGTTTTCTTTTTCCTTAACCTTCTCCGCAATATTTTTTTTAAAAAACGGGTCTACCACTGTACGAAATCGAGCCTACCACTTGATATTTTATAGAAAATATAGGCCTACCAAAGTAAAATTCCCCGAAGAAATTTGGGCCTACCACCCAAACTTCGGGGGTCGGTGTCCACGTATGTTTTCTTTTTCTTCATTGTTCATCATGACTAATTGAAAAGTGCAACTCTGCTCACATATGGTTTTAATGCGTCAATTCTTGTGCTTTAATCTTTAAAAAATGCATTTCGGAATGGTCGAACATAGGGTTATTGCAGAGTGCGTGCCTCTACTGCCTCGGAGCAGTTCCGCCTCCACGTACTGTACCTGATCAACGACTGGGCGCACCACTGGTCAGATTCGTGATTTTGATTTTCGCTTTCCAAGCTTTTACAATATTTAAACGTATGAAGATAAAATGAATGCTTTATTTAGTCACCGCAAGAAGCTGGACAACATCCGAAAGACCATCTCGCGCTACGTGCCCAATCTGTACGCCTTTGCTGCGGAGAATGTGGCGGTCAGCTTTTTTGGTCTCTTTTACTTTTACTTGTTTGATGTTTTTTTGATAATTTCTTTAATTTTCAATTTTCAGGATCCGAACGTCTCGACTAAACTGGACAAGCTCATCGGAACGTGGGAGGGCTCTAAGTACTTTGACGATAACTGCTTCAAGGTGGGGGGGGGGCTTTTTGCACTACATTATTTGTTTCTCCTTAGTTTTCAAAACAAATATTGTACTACACTACTATTATTTGCAGCAACTCCGCAATCCATCTATGGTCATCCAAACCTACCGTGGGGAGCATGCAAAGGTGCCGTATTTTGTCTTCGCATTTCAAATACATTGAAATGTTTCAACTTCGGTTCTACTAACGCTCATTGAAGGCCTGATTTGGGCCACTTGTCTTTGCCTGCCATCTCTAGAGCGCAGCTGCCCATGCCCAGATATGTAGTCGTATTTTCCAAATATTGATTTCCCCTTTTTTTCCAGTTGGGACTCGAGGTGCAGGCTCGGCTGATGGCGACCTATGCGGGGTACGAGAAGCAGCACGAGGAATTCGCGACCCATATGCGCAACCAGATTACGGCCATCGAGGCGCAGATGGAGAACGAACGGGCCAAGGCTGGTTAGTAGTATATTCATTTGTTGACGGCGATGAAGCAGCTTGCAAGGCTATCAATTGACCCCGTTAGACGTGATCCCGTAGAAAAGAAAAGAGGCAAATTAAAAATGTTGTAGTTCAGAGTCAGTCCACCGCAAGTCCCTGCCCGGTCTCCTCGGTTCCTCCCGTCGATCGCGCTTCGACTGTGGCCCGCCCACCGGGGAGTACGGTGGCTTCTTCACCGGTCCGCCGGCCCCCGCTCCAGGAACCTACAGTAAGCCGGGATACGGTAGGAGAGATGTCTTTTTGATAAATTGCCTGTCCTTCTACGATTAGCAAGGTTTATGCGCTTTATTTGTGACGAACCTTTAGGAGACTTTCGGATAATACTAATAATATTGTGAGGCGATGCAATTAAGGCGAGCCATCCTCGGCCTCGGGCAGTTGGTCGCGCGTTGGAGGAGACGAGGAGAACCTGGATGGAGAGCCCATTGAGGTACAAAAGGGGGGTTCTCTTTCTGACGCCTTTTCCACGGTTATGTTTCACTTTTCGACCTCTGTAGGCATGCTCTGGTATTGATGGAAGCGTGAAACATAACCGAGAAAAAGCGTCAGAAAGAGGAACCCTAGTACAAGGGGGGGGGGACCAGCGTTTCATCAAATCGGTCATTTCACCAACACTAATTGTATGTAGATCAAGGTTGATTAACTCTGACCGATTTGATGAAACGGTAGTTTCCCGGTACAAGAGATTCGCGGACGAGTCGGACTCGTTGCCTTAAATACCTTTAGCTGCTAAAGCTTCAGTTGTACGGAGCCCAGATAATATGGGCACCGTGCTTTTGCCAGCAGGCATTAGCTTCGCTGTCGATGAGGCAGTCTGCTGTGCTGTGCTATTTCCGGTAATCCTCCTCCACCCCTATCTATCCCAGGTGGCGGCCGCGCAAATGGCGGCTCCGCCGGAGATCGACGAGTCGGCGCTCATTCCCCGCGTGCCCTTCTACGACCTGCCCGCCGGCGTCATTATGGGCCAAATCGGAATCGGAGACCTGACGGTAGGGGCTCGTTTCGCTCGTTTCGCGTCCTTTCGTTGCTCGAACCCACATTCAAATGTACATTTCAAACAAGATTTTTTTTGCCAAACCTTGCCACTCACTACTACTTGTACGTGCTAGTGGTGCGGAAAGGTGAAGGGATGGAGCGGTTAGAGTCGTTAGAGTTGAGATTTATTAGGGGGATCTTTGGGGGAGGGGGGGGTGAGATGGTTTGGGCCCTTGCAGTTCAAGGCGATCGAGGTGTCGAAGCTGCGGATGCCCGCGCCCCTTCCGCCCACGCCGCGTCTCATGCGCGCGGTCGACGCCTTCTACGCGACGGACGCCGCATCCCGCGACTCGTAAGCCATTGGCCCTTATCTATCAATGGCATTTCCCGGCTGCAAACAATTTTATGGGGAAATATCCTGGAGATGCTTGAATTTGGCCATTCAGAATGGGCTGGGAGCACGGGGGGCTGGACGAGTTCTTCGACCGTAAATCGCGACTGCGAAAGGTTCTTATTCATTCACTCATTCATTCATTCTTTATTCTCGTCGTAGGGAACGGCAAACAGTAGGTGGCGTTAAATGCAGATATATGATTTTGAACTTTCCAGCCGATGATTTATCAGAATGCTTTGGATTAAAGTCTCCGGCGACTGGGAGAAGGGAAAAAGATTTTGGCATTTTTGGTGCCCTTGTAACCGCCTCTTTGCTTATTCGATATGATCACATTGAGGTTCTCGAGGAGACGCATTGCATCAACGGGAAGACCTTCGAGGACCTCATCACGAATCGGCCGTCTGAGAGGGAATTGGAAGAGGAGGCAGACGAGAGGGAAGCGACGCGGAGACGAGAATTGGAGAGGAGGTACGGGGGTAGTGGTGGAAGTTGAAGATATAGGTAGTGTAAGGTGCTCAGTACAATGGCCATTTTTTTCATTCGATATGGTGGTCTTACAGTATGCGCCGTTCGCTGTCTCGGTCTGGATCCCGGTCCCGGTCGCGATCTCGGTCCATTTCCCGGTCACGATCCCGGTCGAGGGGTCGCCGCTCCCGCTCCGGCTCCAGGTTTTGATGTTTTTTTTCAACTTTTATTTCGGTTAATTGTCTGCATTATATTGTATTATTCTCCAATAAGTTTACTAAAAAGAATTAAAATTTAAATATATCGATGATTTTATTTTTCAGCCGATCATCGTCTCGATCACGGGGCAGACGCTCACGTAGCAGGTACTGTTAGAGACGAAAGAAAGTTGTCAACGTGTTCATCTGTTTTTTTGTTTTGTTTTGTCTTTAGAAGAGTGCACTAGAGTACGTGAATCAATCGATAGCTAGAGTGCGACTATCGAATGAGATATTGCGATCAGGCAAGCCGAGAGAGCGGAGAAAAATGAAGAGAATGAGATATGGACAGACTGTAAATGTATTCGATAGTCGCACTCTATAGATAGCCAGAGCGGGGTATACGGTAGCTACCGTATCCATTGTGCCTTCGTTGCAGGAGCCACTCGCGGTCGCTGTCGCCCGAACGACGCGTCGCCTTCAGCCGCCGCTCGCCCTCGCCACCCGCCCGATAGTACGTGATCTTTGATCTTTGCGGGTTGACCTTTGATCTTTGCAGTTCGTTCTCGAATTCTTCTGGCCGGCCGAATCCGCTGGCGCCGGACAACAAGGGCGCGCAGTTGATGGCCAAGATGGGATGGCAGGGGAGGGGACTGGGGGCGAACGAGCACGTGAGTAGTAGAGCCGTCGAATCGGCCCCCTTTTTCCGGTTATCTTTCATCTGGTCCAGTTATAACTACACTGAGCGAAAGTTGACCACAAATATCACCACGAAATGCACTTCGGGAATAAATTCCCCAGCCCGCTGGGGAATAATTCCCCAAAAAGCCGAAATTTTCCCAGCCGGCTGGTGAATTATTCCCGAAGTGCAAATCGTGGGGAAATATTCCCCACAAATTTCTCTGAGTGTAGGGTATTGCTTGATTTATGGAATACGTGAAACATAACCATGCAAAAGACTCGATTCGACGGTTCGAGACGTGAGTTGGCTCGTCCTACGACGCGGGCGCTAGGGTTGGAAATGTGAACGAATTAACAAATCCGAACGTTCACGTTTTGTAGACGTTACAGAAAAATGAACGTTCATATTCCAGAATAGTTCACATTCCCAACCCTAGTGGGCGCCAACCCAAAAAAGCCGGTGGCAGGCCCGCACGTTTTTTTTCCTTCAGAATCTACCCTTGGTAGGCTCACATTTCCTGAAAAACTGTAATTGCTAGGCTGGGCATTTTGCGATGTCGTACACTGGTAGGCGTATGAGCTGAGTGGCAAGATTTCCATAGGTCAATCAATCGGTCAACTTGTTTGGGCTATGATCAACGGTGAACCGTGACATTCTAAAGACTGAAAAATAAGAAATACGATAAATAAAGATATTATAAAACTGAATAAAGCACTATCGGAATGGCTTGTCTTCTCTTCATGAACGAGTTATTGTCTTGCAGGGAATCCAGGAGCCCGTGAGTGGAGGCGAGGTGCGAGACAAGGGAGAGAAGTTCAAGGTGAGCACATTGACTAGTGTCATTGACCTCAAGCTCATTTGTGTGCTATGAGCTGCCCTGTGGAGCAGAACGCTGGAGTAGAGAGATGGTCTCATGGCTATGTTTCGTGGTAGCGCTTCATCCATTATGAGCGTCAAAAGGAAGCATAAAATAACTCGCATCTGCACACCCCTGGAAGAGATTATATATTTATATATAATCTCTTCCAGGGGTGTGCAGCAAGAGATAACAAACGGTGGTGTCTTTGAAGGGACTCGGCCACGAAGTGGACGATTTCGAACGATTTCGACAGCAGCGCTCGAGTGCCTACGCGGCATCCGCGCGTCGCTTCCAGTTGTAGGGTCGAGAGATTCGCGAGATATTCTGCTTTGGAGAACGTTTCACCTTTAGTAACCCACCGTTTCCTTGTTAATATATCTATATTTTAGCGTCCCGTAAGCGATCTCATACGTTCTTGGTTGGTTGTTGGTGATAAACAAAACTCTAATAGGGCAGAAGGGAGCACGCGACCAGACAAAGTAAACTACATGAGGACAGCAAACTGCTATCAAATCATGGACAAGCTGGCAATTTGCCAAGTTTCAATTTCGTATAACATGCTTCAATGTGACGTATTTCATTTTTACGAACAACTCAATAATATAAAGTAATTCAAGAATTATGGAACAATAAACGTACGCTCCTTTTGGACTATAGAACCCTTAATTTCGAATTTTTTACTTGATTCCTGATGCTCTATCAGTCTAGTTTCGAGTTTGCCTCTTTCTCTCTCGCTGCGTTAGACTGCGGGAACAGGGACGAACATCACAGAGTTCCCCTAAAGAGGTTTCAGTAGAACGAAAGTAGAAGAACAATCATGACTTGCAACTAGATTCTTCACTACTGTAAGTATTGCACATGTTTCAATTGGTAAACCTTTCCAATCGAATGTCGGCACTTTGTGTATGCGACAAGTATAAAAGAGCGGCGTTTCAATTAACTGAAGAAGCGGGAATGACGCCTCTCGGAGCTCTTCTCTTGGCTCTTCTTCTCTTGCATGAATGCGTGAAGTCAGAGGACGAATCGTGTGATTCACTTCTTCACGGTAAGTAGCAATATTTCGATTTCTATGCAACGACAGTCCGACATGGTAAATACCCTGATGAGTAATACCCATCCAAAAGATCGATTCTCCTTGAGCGAGAGACTGTGCAAGGCAAAGACAGTGCAATGTAGGGTTCTTTTTTTGACGCTTTCCTGGGTTACACTTTAGTTTTTATGCTCTGTAGGCATATCCCGGTATTTAAAGAAGCCTGAACCATATCTGAGAAAAGGCTTCAAAAGAGAACCCTAGTGCAAGGATTTCGTAGTCTTCCCGCTTGAATAAGAAGAAGCGTACACTGCTTCACTAGTCCCCTATCAGAATGCCGTTCGTGCCCGGTTCCTTCGCTGAACGCACGCGAAGACTGCCCCCTTGTTGTGTCCCAAGTCCCGGTGGAGTAACCAATATGGTTTATCGAAGAGGAGAGGCGAGTATGAAGACAAGAGAGTAGGGATGGAGAGGGGAAGGCCCAGAGCCAACCAGCCAGCACCAGGGCCCAGCGAGAGAATGACTAGGCGACGTGCCGTCGCCCTTACATTGACAATAGGCTAATGGGGCTGAGAGACGAGGTGTTGGGGAAATACAAAATAGGTATAATGGGATTAACCCTATATACAACACCTCCCCTCTAGATGCAAAGCATCTCTTTAATAGGGACCTATACAATGGGGTAGAACATCAACGAGTAGACAT
>LS825298.1:240818-300400 GCA_900490955.1 Micoletzkya japonica
AGAGGCGAGTATGAAGACAAGAGAGTAGGGATGGAGAGGGGAAGGCCCAGAGCCAACCAGCCAGCACCAGAGCCCAGCGAGAGAATGACTAGGCGACGTGCCGTCGCCCTTACATTGACAATAGGCTAATGGGGCTGAGAGACGAGGTGTTGGGGAAATACAAAATAGGTATAATGGGATTAACCCTATATACAACACCCCTCTACGGCTACGACTGTCTGTCGGAGTCCGAGGAACTCGTCAGCTTCTCTCGCGATCCGTCTACCTCCGACGAGGACTGCCTCGCTCTCGTCTGCTCCGATCCCGATGCGTCCCTGTTCGCGGAGCACGCCAAGCACGATGCGATTGTGTGCTCCGGAAGAAAATGGCATCTGAACGAGGGACAACGCGAGATTCGGTCTGCTTTATGCGCAAAGAGTAAGTGGGTTCGACGGGAACTAGAGCAGCTACCACAGGCAGCAACACCTGCAGGCAATTATGGAGTATGATGATATTGAAATGAGAAACAAACAAACAACTACGAAAGACGTGAAAAGTGATTCAAAAAGAAGGCACAAGATCCTGACAACAGCTATGATTATTCTTACCCTCTTCATCTGCATTCCTTCTCCTTTATTTGCTGTTGCACACTTGCGGTGATAAACTATTATTATACGCAGAATGCGGAGCGGAACGATGCAAGGTCGACCGTACGCGGACCGATGGGCTTTCAATTACCGAAGCGAATACTGCCCAGCCGTGTGCCACAGCGCAGTGCTCTGGTAATATAGTAGAGAAAAGCGGAACGTATAATTCGAAAATACGGTCTGGTAAAAGTTACTGGCCTTAGCGAGAAGTGGAATTTATGCGTCATCTTCGGAACGATTTATTTTCGATTTACTGCTATCGATTTATTCTGTATGTTTGGGTGCTGCGTGCGTTCTTACAGCTTCCTTTATGTTTTCTTTTTCAGTTTTGCTCATTATTAAGATTATGATCTTGCATCTAAAAAACCGAGCTGTGATCAGACAAAATAATGCATCACATGTGGTCTATTTCGTTCATGGGTGTGATATTATGAAGAAATACTCAAATTGAAAAAAAAGAAAACAAGAAATGACACGAAATTACAAAAAGAGACCGCTATAACCGCTTCAACAGTTTCGCGAAATTCCCGGGAAGAATATATCGTTCCGTGCATAAACACTTCCGCTTTTTATCTAGAGGGCCTGGCATCGGGGGATCCCTGGACCGATTATATCCTCGTTTTTTCTCTACTATAGTGAGCGACATCCTGGGCTATTCTTGAATATTTTCAGCTTATTTCATCGGTATTAATGCTGGAGGCGATGAGGAAATTCCATACCACAGCGCGCTGTCTTGTTCTGGAAATGGAAAATGGAAAAGCGAGAGCGGCGGAAGGGAAGCAAGTACGAGAAGGTCGCTTGTGCTCGTAAGTGGGCACTTTGCCACGACGTTTTACCAGTCCGCGTTCCGAAATTCCGAATGTCTCTGCGTCTCTCCAATTTTCATGCTCTCTCGTCTCCACTCTCTTAATTTGCATACAAATCTATTCTACGCAGCATGACGTTGTGCTTTGCTTGTCTTGCATTCACTTTTGAAGGAGGTAACTTGCTCCGCACTCTGGATGATGGGTTTCATTTCGCCTTTTTCGGTGCCATTTCGCTCCTTTTGTTATTCATTAGGTCAAATAGTTCTGATCGGGAATTCCGAATCGTATGCGACGTCACAATGCGGATCAGAGCACCCTGTTTCTGAATCAGGCATTCCCATTTTCTGATTTTATCGTTCAGCGCGCGCTTATAACAACCACTCTTCGAGCGAGAGACCGTGCAAAGTGAGGAGAGCAGCGCAGAGAGCAAAAGGCACGTTTATGCAGTTAGCATAAACGTGCCTTTCGCCATCCTTTTTGAAGCTATGGAAAAGGAAAACAAATTGGCTACCGTAATTGCGTAGAGTGCAACAACTGCTCCACCACAACGTCCTACTGCGTAGAATAGATTTGTATGCAAATTATTGTAGTGGAGGCGAGAGAGCATGTACGTCGGAGAGACGGCAGAGACATTCGCAATTTCGGAACGCGGACTGGTAAAACGTCGTGTCCACACTGTCGTCCTCTGACGTAAACTATGAAAGCTACAACACAACACCGACTGCAAACCCCTGCACTGTACTCACGTGCAAAGGTACGTACATCTCCTTCGCATTTTAACAGTGTTACTTGCATAAGCTTCACGATATGCAATTTTCCACAGATCAAAGCTACATGTTTTCGGAGGCGAACGGTTTTAATTATTACCTGGGCCCTGCCGCTAGCCTAACCTGCTCGACAACCGGACAATGGACGGACTATCTGAATGCCGGATGCCGTGACCCGTACACTGATCAGAGCCTTCCGGGCTTTTCGTGCACGCTTCCCATCCTCGATACAACGACCGGCATAACACCTCCGTTTGCAGTCATCACTTCAACAATTATGCAGCTAACCTGCGGCAACAATTGTCTTGTGCTCGCCAACACCGTTTACAACCACTCGACAGCGGTTAGTAGTCCCAAACATTAACAGCCAGCATGGCTTTCACAACGAAAAGGAAATATAGATTCTTCATATGTTATGCATTTATTATTTTGAGAGGATGGTATCGTTTCAGCTCATGTTGAATTGCGGTGGCGACACAACCGTTTGGAAAAGAGTAGATGATTCTTCTAATCTATTCAACGTCGAAGCTTCCTCCCCATTCACTGTTGGATGCACAAGTGAATGCTAGGAATCGCTTCCTTTCTAGCTAGAGTTCGGCAGATGACCAATGACTTGGTCATGAAAGTGTAAGAATGCATCGAGACAGGGGAGAAGAACGAGAAGAAAGACGCAGACGAAGAATGCACTTTCATGACTTGGTCATGAGTCACGTCTGCCGAACTCTATTTCTAACACGTGACAACCTTATTGTAAGAAAAACGACTATGCCCATTTCCATTATAAAACGACGTCTCGTCTTCCCTTTTCTCGCTTTTAGATATTCTTTTTGTGATAAATGTTATTACCACAATGTTCTGACAACAGTGAAAATGTTAAGCGAACGAGATGCCGAAAAATAACCCTGATTTCTGTAAGAACTCTCGCACGGAAAACACCGTATCCTAAGCATTTTGACTCGTTCGCTTAATATTTAGAACACTGTGTTACCTCGTCATATATACGTTTCACTATACTCTTTTTAATCCTGTATACCCGCAACATAGAATAAAACTGCTACACAAACAGTTGTTATTTCAAACACATTAGCATTTGAGTTAAATCCTATTTATTCATTACGACAATGTGCTTCAAAGCTTGTGACATACAAAAATAATTATTTAGTGCTCGAATATTAGAACCGTAATATTTTCTAAAATCCAATTCATATCGGCTTATTCCTTTTTCATCGCGATATCGGGATGTGATTTGCAGCTGATGCGGTTGAAATGAGATGAATTTTACAAAATAAAATTACATTTTCAATCGTGTTAATCTGCTCATATTGCCATGATATCAAAAGGGTACGCTATTTGTGTTATTTCGTAAGCAAATGTGAGTATTTCCTGTACATAAGTAGTGGCGCAACGCCACCTCTACCCGTAGTGAGTAGAAATATAGGGAATTGGGCAATTAGAATACAATTGTTGATATATCGTAGCGTGAGGAAAAGGTTATCTGTATGGCAGTGGTCTGGCATTATAAACCTATCACAGTTGTAAAGAAGTAGAAAATGCACAAACTTTCGAATCAATGGAAAATCGATAAAATTCGAAATGGGCAAAAAGTGTTAGCGTGGAATACGTTCTGGTGAGCCTATGTATATACAGAGGGTTGTGCTTTTAATTACAGTACTCTACAACTACCGTACAACTAGACTATTATATTCTAGCCTACTTATTCTCCAGTCGCTTCCACAACGTCGCACAAACGAACGCAATCACACAGGAGATGATCTGGAAAAGCAGCGTGAGCTATGAAAAACTTCCACAATTTGGTCACTTTTCTATAAATAGCATAAGGACACATAGAGAAACACTGAACACTTCAACACCCCGATATAAGTATTGCGATATCCATAGCTGATCATCATCTTATACCGCTCAAAAAGTCTGCCGGTATAGGCCGGCCATTTGTTGAAATAAAAGTATGCCAATACCTCTCCCAGGCCCGCATCGATGGCGTTTCTCTTGAAGGACAGCTTGTCCACTTTCGCGGGGTCCGTCGTCTCCTCGCAGTCGTCGTGCTCCTGTTATAGTCAATGCAAATGAGTACGCTTGACTCCTAATGCGTCTGATTCTCTCGCCTCTGCACACTCTCTCGCCTCCTATTCGGAATGGCCTAGGGCTCGTTTCAATTAATTAATTAATTAATTCTGTATTCTCGTCAGGTAGAGCCTGAAACGTAATCAAAAGTCGGGAAATAGGGGATAGGGAATAAGGGAATAGGGAACAGGCTGCTTAGACGTATCCCTTCCGCTCCTATAGGAGGAGGCATACCTTGATCAGCAGACAGATGGCCGGTGTGTGGTCCTTAGGGCATGTCACGAGAATCGCGGCGTCCAGAAGGCAGTTCGGATTCGTGATCAGCAGGCTCTGCAAAGGGAATCCGTTTTGAAGCATAGCTCAATCTGCACATAACTTCTGCGTCTGAGCAGTACAGCGTGCTATTCGTGTCCTTTTCATGGTTACGTTTCATGGTCAACCGATACCGGATTTTCCGCATGGATTAGCATCTCTGCGTAGAGTAAAGCGTAATCATTCGAAGAGATCATTATGCCTCACATTTTATTATATATTTCTCTCCATTCTTATCACAGTTCTTCTTCGCATTTCCTTGTGATCTTTATAAACTATTCTGCGAATAACATGCTCTACTGTACCGCCACGGTATACCTTCTTCTGCGAGTGCGGATACTCGAAGAATCGGCAGCGATCCACGCCCAGACTGCAAACAAAATGTTCTCCGTTGCGGATTTATAAAGCAAGCAATCCTAGCAACTCCAATAATCCTTAAAAAAACTGAGGCAATTGCGGACCTTCCAACCAGATGGCGGCACAGCTCCGCACTCGACGCACCACGGAGCATCGTCGCCAGTTGCGGCTCCCGTTCAACA
The DNA here is from genome assembly GCA_900490955.1 of Micoletzkya japonica. NCBI lineage: Eukaryota > Metazoa > Nematoda > Chromadorea > Rhabditida > Diplogasteridae > Micoletzkya > Micoletzkya japonica. The sequence goes on from LS825298.1 coordinate 245,951, forward strand.
ACGGGAATTACTCGGACGACAGAGAGCTGAAGAACACGAGGATGCTAAGTACTACGCTTCCTTCCTTCTTCCCCCCCACGATTCACTCTACCTTCCTTCGTTTTTTACCGCCGCGTTTCTGTGTTAATGCATACATATCTATCTATCTATAATAATAGTGTTGGCGCAAACCATCTCTTCGTATACCCTATCTTAAACGAGCCGTACCACGCTCCTCTTTAATGAGATTCGCGTAAGTCATCCATTACTGCCTACTAGGGAGGGTTGGTCACATAAGCGATCGTTCACCTTCAGGTGGTTAGCCCTGCTGCCTACCAAGTTCACGTTTCACGTTTTACGCTCATTATCAAGTTCAGCAGGGCAGGGCACCCCAGGTGATAAATACGACTGCCTACCAGTGTATCCAGATCCCTCGCTGATTCGTGCTCGCTGGCCGCTGCCCGTGCGGGGTGCCACGGGTCCGACGATGTCTGCAATAGGATTCTCTTTTTGACGCTTTTCCCCGGTTACGTTTCGGTGTTCACGCGCTGTAGGCATACCACGGTATTTGTATAGAGGTTTGAAACATAACCGAGAAAAAAAACGTCAAAAAGAGAACCCTAGTCTGCGATGACTTCCTCTCCTTTGTCTCTTTAAAGGCCTCTCGGGGATCACAGCTAGAGTGCGCCTAACGAATGCCTTTGCATGGCCTCCGTATCTGCTTCTCTTCTTCGCTCTTTCGTAGATTCTGATCGAGTTATGACATTCGTTAGGCGCACTCTAATCGCACTATGTATCATATGCGAGTTAACCTACTACATAGGTTAACAAGGCCCATTGAAAGGCTCTCCTGCTCTCTTTAGACTTTCACGTCAACTACACCGAACCACACGTCGCGCGTACTGTCTAACGTTTGTCAGAAGGTTGCAGTCCCGTATCGCTTCAGAATTTTACTTTTGTAGCCTTATATTAGCTAAAAAGCCACTTCGCCTCAAATATAATCGGGAAAGCTGGCCATGTACGGGGGGGGGGGTAGTATTAGCACAGCTTCCCTCACCTGCTTGAAGAATCCGGTCTGTTCCTTTCTCCTCTCAGCGGGCATCGCCAGCATCTTTTTCCACAGCGCGTCTCGCCTGCAACATTCATTCCTCCCCTCTATACTTCTCTCGTTGTGCTAAAGAAGTCGAAATAAACAAGTATACAACAGCAATGTCCTTTAGTCTGAATTACTTAGAGAAACAAAGGGAAAGCGATGATTTCCAACCTGCACACCCATTCTGCGTCCGTGACGTACATCTGCAGGGTTCGCTTGTAGTTGGCCACAGCGTCCTCTACCACCTGCCAAGCTTTATCCGTGCACGACGTTCCGTCAGTCCGCACTTTCCCAACAGCGACTGCCTCTGCGACTCTCCGATTCCCATGCTCTCTCGCCTCCACTCTCCCAATTTACCTACGAATCCCTAGCGCTACACGGTACGATGATCGATCGACAGTTGTTGAAAAATGGGATACGACGGAATCATCGCGAGCTCATTTCACGTTGGAATAGTGCACAATGACAGCGAGAACTAGGGGAAATTCTAGATTGTTCAACCGAATGGGTCTACATTATAGAGGTGTGGGACTGAAGCGCTCTCCAACCTGCTGCAGCTTTCGCTGTCGCGACGACAAGAAGTGGACGTAGAAGGCGCGCTCCTGCATGATGGCCGACCCATCGCCGAAGGCACTGTGCTTGCGGGAATCTGTCGAGGGAGCGCATTATTAATGAAAAAAATAATTAATTTAAAAAAATTAATGCGACTATCAGACCCATATCATCTTTACGCATGAAGTGTTTAATCCAATAATAAATATAATACAGTGAACCCACCTTTGCGGTGCCTCCTCGGGGCCACATCCTTGATCTTGAGCATGTTGTCCGATTCCGTGGATCGCAGTGGAGTCGAGGGCGAGGCTACCAGCGACCCAAGAGAGCCCATCTGGTCCGGCTCTTAAGTCTTATTCATTGCCAGCCAGCTGAATGGCCCAAGACCAGATCATGTAAAGGATCCATTTTCCCATGGTGAATTTGTCGGTTCGTACTCTAAACTACACTCTAGTTGCGGATTGTAGTTTGGTCAAGCATACTGTAGGCTGACCTTCGGTCCGGGGCGGTAGATCGTGGCCGCCTGAGGAAAAGCGACGTCGACGCGGACCTTCTACCGTAGGAAGGGCACCCTCGCTGAAACGGAACGTTGGTAGTGCTGCCGTAACTTTGTCTTCGGAATGGGCACGTCAATTCGAAAAGGAGCACCTCTAGTATTGCTTGGAACAAAGCAATACATAGAGGATGTATCGATGCCGTAGTTCATAGCACCAAAGATCTCGAACCTTTCTTCTGTAAGATAATGTGGAAATGTTGAGTGTTCGATTTCTTTCGACGGGTGGTGGTCTATTATCAAATGAAGTATTAAATGCTCTAAAGTAAATCAAACGAGTAACTTTATTTTGTACTTTCTCCAGTTTTTTCTTTATCACATTTTCTCATAGGATTCGAAACAACGGTTGAGGACGGTATCCCGTCGGTTTTCGTACAATCCCAATCCGCGATTTTCACTATTTTTTCTGCTCAGTTCTCGATTACGGCTAACAGAGTGCAGTTAACTAACTACCTGATCATGCTGATCAGTGCGTCCACATCCCGTCCCTCCCTTTCCCGCTTCCGTCCCCGTCCACTGATGTCCTCCTCGCTCACGAGACTCGACGGCTTGAGCGGCACCACCTGCGAGGAGGCGTCAGAACTGTCGCTAGACTTTATTATTCATAAACGTCCTGAAGCTATGCTTGAAGTGCATAATAGGCAAAAAAAAAAGTAAAATAATCATCCCCTCCTCTTCCCAACCTGCTTGAATTCGCCCTCCGAGGCCCGGGAGTCCTCGCGTCGGCGTTCCTCGGTCAGGGGCGTTTCTGTCAAATACGCATATTTTAGAGCATCCACCATTTCATCTAATCAGTCATTTCATCAACCTTTCGCATACGATAAGTGTTAATGATTCTTTTTCATGTAACGTTGGTTTTCCCATATTTTTTTACTCATCAAACAGATCCCGGAAAATTCTAGTAATGAGTTCTTGGGACTAAAAACGATAATATTTTCAGGCTAAACGGCAACATTTTCTCCTCATTTCTATGCATTCTTGCAAAAGCAACTCACTGTGACTGCGGCTGACCATGATGAGGTAAATGGTCAGGGCCAGGGTCGTCCCCGTCACCTCTCTACTCTTGTCGTGCACCACGATCCGCACCTGCACATTGTCGTGATCTTTGATCTTTGCTTATTGATCTTTGATCTTTGCTCTCCTCCCCCCCACCTCGTCCTTTTCCGCATGCGGATCTGCGGATGCGTGTACGAGCATGAACTCAGCCGACTGGTTGCCCTCGTCGTCCGATTGCTGCAAGAGAGCAGCGATATTAGGAAAATAATAGGAAAAACAAACGTGCAACCGAGTCCTCCGATGAGCATGGCCTACGTTACTCACAATTAGATAAAGAACAGTCAACCGGCAATAAGTGTGCAACATAGCCACCATATCATTACAATAAGAAACAAAAGGGAGGGGGGGGGTGGCTTTGTAGAACTTCACAAGAAACGCCATACCGCCCTATCCTACTGTATCCTATTGCGGTCCAGTCCCACCTTCATCTTGACGACCCTCCACTCGAAGAGTGCTCCGTGCTGCAGGAAGTGCTGCCACACGTCCTCCGCCCTCACTCCGTGCTGCAGTTCGAACGTCGTCGGGTCTGAATTAGAGAATGCATGGGCGTAATTCTCCGATCGGGCCGCTAGGATGGCAGTCCGCATCAGTAAGTCGATCGATTGATTGATTGATTTATCCACACTTAAATAGCAAGGCAATGCTAAGATCAGGCAATGGCACAGTAGAGTTCATAAGTAGGTATGAGAGAGTTTACTAAAAGCTCAATGTTTAAGTACTAGTGCAAAACATTACTTACAAGGGATAGACCGCCTTTGATTTTCTCTAATTATGTAAGGCACTCTGCATAAATGGCGGCATCGTTGGTGTTTGGGCAACATCAGCCCATGTATGCATGAGACCATTCCATTCGGCTCTTTTTGATCGTTATCTTTCACGATACATCGATACTGACCACGACTTTAAGATCTTGTCAGGGCCATTCATAGTTAGAACTTCATATGAAATACAAACGAAGCCCATCTACTCTTCTCTACCGTATACCCACCCTCGTAGATGCAGTTGCGGGCGTACGGTGGGCGACACGAGTAGTACTGTAGGAAGTCGACGAGAAAGGCAGATGTATTGTAGCCGGGCATGAACAGAATCTGCGAACAACTGATCGTATGTAGGTAGGTAACGGGTAACGGACCAACATTCAGTTAAGTTTTGTTGTCCGTATGTCTTCCCTTCCGTAACTAACCAACCTGATCCCGGCCCAGCAGGTACTTGCTGATCATTCGCATGTGGTAGTCGTAGGTGAATGAGTGCACGTGGCACGCCGCCACTAGCTCGTCCTTCACCCTCTCCACCATCCGGAGCATCTCGCGTTCCGTCTCCTCTTCCACCTGCAAAACAAGAAGCCTCCCAATACACGTGGACACCCCACGTACCGTAGTTGACCACGTCCCTGACTACGGCGGTAGCTACTCAAGCATTGTGTGGTTTGCCACAAAATGAAAACATGGCTATCTATACTAATGAGTCATTAAAGCGTACGATGAAAATCCTTCAACAAAGGCGGACCAAACTATGCTTCAGACAGCGTACAAATATTTCAGAATCTTGGTTCATCTATTGCCAAGATGCTTCCGGCTATATTTATATACATGAGAAACATTTACGTACCGGTTGCCAGACTCCGAAGAGCATCCAGATGCGGAATCGTACTTGGAAGTAGGGAGGGGAGAAGGTGAGATGGGCCAGGACCAGGCCCCCGTCCACCGCATACAGCAGCCAGCGCTGCAAAGAGGAACACTATTATCTCGATCAGGATGATGCAGACCACTTCTTCTTCTGTAGCCCACTTCCCAAGATTTACAGTATACGATTAGCGTCTTTTGATTGGCATATTTTACTCAAAGCAAAGCCCTTAGTGAAGCATACATTTCAATTTGTAGCCTTGACAATTTGCAATTTCTACGCACGACGAGGTTGCCCACGTGTCGACAATTGTTATTTGTCTAAGGATAGGATTAGAGGGCAAAGTATATACTCACAATTTTCTATCCACCCCCTCAATCCTATCCCTACCCTCTAGATGATAGTGGAGATACGGGCCCCTCCGTCTCCCCCCTCATTCTTTGTCCATCCCGCTTCACGGGATGTTCTCGTTCTTTATGTTTGTTACTTGTATATATTTGTATGCCCTATACTTGTATGTTCAGGCAATAAATCGATACGAACGTTGATACTTGTGCATTCGTACACACGACGTACGATCCCCACAGATACCGTAACCAGCCTACCTCCGGGTGTCCGCCCTTCTTGGCTGCCGCCGTCGTCGTCGTGAACGACGACGAGCTTCCCGTGTGCTGGCGACTGCTCCGCGAGCTTAAAGGGTCCCTCCAACCATCTCATTCATTCCAAGAGATAACCAATTAAGAGCGGTTGATTGATTGCGAGAGACAAGAGAGGAATGAAGAGACGTAGACAGCGAGAGAAATCTTTGCACAGCCTTTTCTCGGAAACGGAGAAATTTCAAGCAAAAAGGAGATATCATGGGATTCAGGACACTGAGAGCTATCCAATGATGTCAAAAAATGCATATGGTAGATATTGCCTGGAGGGGCCCTTTAACACACGCCGCATATAACAGGTAAACCAGTAATGCATTTACGAGCTTATGGACTTTTGATGCATGTTACTGGTTAATTCTGCCAAGAAGAAACTGCACAAATACCTGTCAACGCTGAACTGTTTCATTCCGAGCGAGACGAGGTAGTCGACGTACTCTTTGAGGAGCATCTCCTCGATCTTCAGAATGCACGGATCGTCGTCTTCGGAGTGGAAGCGGGTGCCCGTCGAGGGAAGCGTGGCAAGGGTCAGGTACGAAGAGGCACTTAATTCGCAATTATCGACCAATCGTTATCTTGTTTACGTTTACCTACGCTCTACGCAAATTCATACTTTTCATAGTTGGCATAGCAGTATTTGAAAATATGGAAAATAATAACACAATTTATAATTACGCAAATAAACCAACCTCATAGTGGCTGTGCGCGCCCGTCCGTGGCCCTTGACTCCACTCGCCGTCAGTTGGTGCAGCATGCCCTCGGGCATCTTTCCTGTAGCCTGTCGGGTACGTTCCTGAAAAACGTGGTCAGTTTGCGACTTTCCTCGGGCTAGTGTTTGGTACATCGTGTTTAGCCTCTAGTTGACTCCTTTTGATGGCTGTATTCCATACACCATTCACAGGACCGTCTCATCACTAAACGCAATGCAACATATGTATACCATTAAAAGCACACGATTACGGTTCTCGACGTCGACAAGCGCTTACCCTTTCCCTCAGCTCCCGCTCGGGCATGCGAATCGAGGCGATCTTTCGTCGCCAGCTGGGAAACATGAGCAGTGGTGTCATGACGAAGTGAACTTCACGCGATGCCGTCATCAACTCCGCCAGTTCCTGGTCCTGCAATTGACGGCTTTCATGATATATTCTCCTGGTTTAGTCTCTAGCTATAGTTGCACAACATCTTTTTGCACCTTTTAAAACAGTTGATTGGGTGTTTACAGCCCGAGAGGTCACTGCAGTCAAACTACCTAACAAACTCGCACGTACGTGTACGGTTTGACACGTGAAAGAGAATTCAGAACAACTTACGATATCACGATGCTTATGACATACTAGAGCCAATACAAAAATTCTCCTCCTAGGTGGCCGACTCACATTCATTCTGTACTCTCCGTGCAGCACGCGATGGTGGGCCGCAGCCAGGAAGTAGTGCGGGACGAGAATGGACCGGGCGTACTCACTCAAACGCATACATACTTATGCACCAATCTCACGATTATCAACATACACAATCGCAGCACCATTTTCATCATACTATTATTGAATAAAACTCAAACGTCCGTGAACGTTTCGACGACTATGCATCAAGCACCGCAAGTCGGCATTGCAGTTACGATCCGAACGGAATATTCTAGGCTTCGTTTTTTTCCCGTTTTCTTTTCTTTTTCGTGTTTTTTTTCAGCTATTCCTTGCTTGTGTTGAGTAGTTCTATATCGCAGTATCTTTTCTAATGCACATTCAATCCCAGACACCTTCAAATTTAACGGTAAACGCAGTTTAGAATATTCCGTTCCGGCCGGTAACCTACGGTGCCGAAATGTGCACGGTTAGCGCACAGTCGTCAAGACGTACTGACGTAGGGTTTTCTTCAATAATACAAGAGTACCGTAATCCCTACCGTATCAATCCCAACTGAAGCAGCTGATCGCTGAACAGGCACACGAAGGCGTTGACCGTGACGAAGGCCGGCTCTGCACTTTCCAAGATCAGAAATTGCAAAAAAAGTGCAAAACCAAAGAAGATTAGCTGATATATTCCTAGAAAGGACAAAAAAAAGCTACCCACCAACAGTCCGGAACAGCCGAGTCATGGTGTGCATGCACTGTTTCGGCACCAGTTCACACGAGTGTCCCGGCGGATAGTCGTCGTTGATGAAGGACTCAGTGCACTGAAATCATCCGATTCCAATCTAATTTGCATAAATTAGCATAATCTCAAAAGTTAGTGGAGCCTTCGCCAACCTTCCAGATCTTCTGCGCGAACGCGCCACCCTCGGCCTGCGGGAGCTCCTGAAAGATAGGGATTACGGTAGCTAGCTCGAACGCGGGTTCTTCAGCCATTACAGCGCCAGAAGTCATAATGTTCGTCAATTCGACACCACATTTCAGTTCGCGATAACCCCGGGTCCTACCGTAGTCGGCGTGAGGTGGACGATGCCCATCTTCTGGAGGCCAATCTGCCTTAAGAGGACGAGTCGCGCCTCGTGCCACTCGATTGCCTGGAGCATTTAGAGTATTAAACTATTCTTTGTAGTGATTTCACAAAAAAAAACTTAGTGATTGAATTCGCGGCTCTGTTTTACTCTTCAAAGTACTCAGAAGTATTCCAGCCTCCAAACCTTGTTCATCTGCGCAACCAGAAGCGAGGCCAGAGACGGCTCAACGTTGTACATGTAGAAGGAGATCTGAAGGAGTGTAGATAAATGGAGAGAGGAATCCCCAGTAATTTAAAATCGCTGCCATAACCTGATTCTTGTATTGGCACAGTGAAAAGTGTGGAAAACTGGTGAAAAACGTGAAAAACTCAATTCACTGTGCATTCGCTGACCTTTCTCTCGTTCAACGCGATAATAGCCAGCCGTAGCCGGGGAATGAAAGACGGATGGCCCGGCGCCATCTCGGGCACGCGTGGAGTGAACATCTCGCGGCGGTCTGCAAATTACTTTTGCTTGTTCTCCATTTTTTTAAAATTTTCATTCCTAAAGATAACAATAATAAACAAAAAATAAATAATATGCTCACTTTCTTGCATAACCTCCTGAATACTTGGCGGCCCGGGGCCTATCGGCTCGTAGCTGAATCTGGAAAACGGGCAAATTACTTTCAAATGGGATACTATAACCTAATACAGTTGTTTTCCGTATTTCTCCGTCACTAATGCAAAGATAATGCCATAGAAGCATACGCGATGGAGTCTTCCCAGACCTCCTCGGCTCGCGAGAAGATGTAGACGGTATTGGGTCCCGTGGGCTCCGGTTCATCCACATCCACTCCCTGGTCATCCTGCAATAACCATATTTGAAAGAATTGTGCGTGATAATTGTAGGAATTATAAGTAGAGTTGTTTACTACTGTAAAAAAGGTATTTTCAAGGATATGAATGTTAGCTGCTAAGTTATTTTACCACATAAAGAGTGCATGGCTGTTTCGCTGTCTAGCCATCAATGGTTGAGGAAAATGTTGACCGTTAGTCGTCTCATTCATATTATTTCCAACGAGAGAGCGAAGCGATAAGAAGAGAGTTCAGACGAAGTAGGAAAGAGTTTGCTGACACTTTTTTCCCGTCAATAATACAGTTCAGTTCGAAATAACTATAATATGCTTATTAAATAGATTATTTCATCTCAAAAGTAATTTTAATGAGTAATATGGGAGGCATACCATCATCGGTTCCCACAGCACATTCCGGCCTCCCAAGTACAGCGATTGATCTTCGTTCAACTCGAGCATTTCCACCTAAAAGAGTACGATACTGTAGCTATTGCAGGTTTAGCTACTGTAGCTATTGCAGGTTTAGTTCGATAATTAATCTACTACTTATTAATTCAACCCCATTGCCTTGCATATCGACCCTACCTGATCCGGATAGTGTTCCGTCTTGAGTTCTGTCTCCAGCTTCCCAGCCATCACGTCGCAAACCTTAACATCGCATATATGTAGTGCATTAAAAAGCATGCAAAAAGAATCGAGATCGTGAAATTTCATTGCACACAGCGAACTAGTCCCTTGTACTATTATTCTAGAATTATTATTTAGCCTGGAGTTGTGGTGCACGAAAGGGATGCGTAACTATAGTCTAGAAAATCGGAACGTATAATTCGTGATTCCGCCGCTACGGTGTTTAGCGATTTTTTCATACTTTGAAACGATGCCATTCTGATCCAAGACAAGATATCAGGAACATGGATAGCTTTTTGAGATCAGTATTTCTTAAGTTTCGCGTAGTACACATTAGAATTTGATAAGATGAGCTTGAAAGGCACCGGAATCGGCGCTACGACCGGAACGATTATATCTTCCATTTTTCTCTACTACTATACAAGACCGAACCTTCCTCGCGGTCTCCTTGCTACTGCAGATGACCGTCGTCTTCTGCACGCAATGCAGTCCGACGTCCATTCGCGGCTCCATCGTCTCCGTCAGGAAGTCCAGCCAGTTGATGAGTTCGTTGAAGCGATCCGTCGTCGCCTGAAAAGGTGACACAATATTGTTTACATTATACCCCCTCATGTCTCCTGTATATATATATATATATATATGCTTTATTAGTAGCTCCATCATACAATAAAGCAATATTCCTAATGCCCTACATTGATCCGTAGTACACTGTTTAGCAGAGGTATTATTGACGAAAAAGTTTGCCGTCTGTAAACTCATTTCTATTTCGTCTGCACTCTCTTCATACCGCTCCGCTCTCTCGTTGTAAAGAGGAATAAGACGACAGACGGAACATTTTCCTCAACCGTACAACAAGTATTGGGTCTACCGTACCCTGAAGGTCTCCGCGCGTGCCTCCACCTCTCCACTACTCGAGGGGGTCCGTCGGTCGAGGGTCTCGTCGAAGGAGAAGGCTAGCCGGTTCTGGGGAAGCGGCGGTTCGGGTGGCTGCGGAAGGGACTGCTGGTCAGCGCGGATGCGACGCGCCACTGCAAAGGCACACAATGTTCTAAATGCTAAGCAAGCTAACGAGCCACAATCTTTGGGATCAAATGTTTTCCGTCCAAGTGTTCCTACCGAATGCACTGTTACTTTTCATCATCTCGTTTGCCTAACATTAGCACTGCTGTCAGAACATTGTGGACACAACACATACCGATATGACCATATTATTATGCACCCCACGTTCCCCAGTCCAATCGCATACATTACACTGCGAAAATGTGTCAAATTCCTCTACACTAAATAGTGTAAACAAGGTGAGGTCCGGAACGGAAGTCAGAAGGGTACGGTATATACCGGGATCGGGCGGCGTGACCGGGACGAGGACCGTGACGTAGTCCAGCAGTTCGACCGGAAGCATCGCGTACTCCATGACCACGTCGGCTAGGGCCTTAATATCAATATTATCATAAACTGACTTAGTTTAATTAGCTTAGTTTAGTTTGAGCAATCTGTCAAAGCCAGAGGCGACTACAGAAATTCTCAGACTTTATCCAGCGGGTCTACTCGGGACCCAACAGCTGACCTGTCTTATACACGCGTGCATCGTTCCCTTGACGTAGTCCTGTCCAATATCGCCCATCTGCCAAACGATCAACTCGACAATCGTTCCATTCCCTCCCCCTCCTGTCCCTCCTGTCGCTCCTCCTCCCGCTGTCTTCTCCCTGTATATACTGGACGACGAGGAGTTCAACGATGACGTCGACTGAGCGAGAGCGGGGTTCGACGACCCCAGCGAGGACTGCATTACTGCAACACAAGTATTACTCTACCCTTCTCTTTTCTTCATTTTTTTCTCTTTCATCATGCGTGAGAATGCATAAAATCTGTCCTCTCGTAGAATCCCCTTTATAAAACCTCGTTCTAATATCGCAATCTTTCTACATCAAATACTGTTCTTGCCTAATTCGTCTACAGAATGAATTGGTAGATTATGCAAAATAACAATAGTACCCACCTTTAGCCTTGAGCACCTCCAACGGCAGCGGGGAGATGCCTGCAATACAGGTGCTAAGCTGGATATCCGACTCTCTTCACTTAACATTTCTAGATCCTTGACAGATAGCCGTGAACAATCCTACTCTTCTCGCCCTACCCCGTGTCCCCACCACGGATAAATAATAACATTATTATTTTAATGCTATTATTCTAATGCTAAAAGAATAGTCAGAAAGTCTCCCCACTCACACTCCCTCAGCGACAGCCGCCCATTTCTCAACGCCTCTACCCTCGCCAAAACGCCCATTCCCTCCTCCGAGGTAGGTCCGCCACCGGGCGGAAGCGAGCCCTGAGGGACCTTGCGCTTCTGCGAGTACAGCCCAGCGGGCACTCCCTGCGTACGGGTGAGCAGGTCGAATCTGAATGAAGCGATAGATATTTCGCAATTTCTTGGCCCAAATTTTCAGTACAGTATTTGCTGCCACAACTTCCGATATCCAGAGATTCAGGTAAGCCCCAGTGAGCTGACCAGAACATCCCAGACATGATCCATGACACTGACAGTGCCATTCGTGGCGTATCCTAGTGATATTCTCTTGATTACCTCAGATTGAGGTCGTCATCTCCGAGAAGAATCTCCCTGGCCTCGTCGTCGACACTGCACTCGGGCGGCTCCACGAGGAATCCCCGCGTGTTCGCCAGCCGGACTTCGGCTACGCCCAGGCCTGCAATTAGCAACGACAATCACCGGCTCGCCATTATTATACACTAGACGCATACTACGGTACACAAGGTTTCAGCTGTATGGCAGTTCTTCGTTTCCACTTTCCTTCTTTTTCTATTTTGACCATCAAACCTAATTACGAGAGATGTGTATGCGAGTTCTTTTAGTCAATATGTTTCATTGCCTTCGGTGACGAGATGCGTCGCGGTAATGGTACATGAAACATAGGCATCAAAAGAACTCCCATGCACATCTCTACTAATTACAAAACCATCTCTCGTACACAACTCTAGCAAGGAGCCTCTTACCGTGCGCCACCGATCCCATCTCATTCTTGCGGCAGATTACGTGGAAGGTGGGCGTGTACCAGGCAGGCAACATGCGGCCGGAGGTGTACGGCTCGAATTCCTGAGATATTGCACTGATAATAGGCTTTTCTCAAAATACATTTTTCTCCTCGTATACAACTAACACAATATTCCGCAATGAAACCTGAGAAAGGCTATCCAATTTCACGTTTATGCTAAACTTGCTTTTACAAACTTGTCTGTCCCACCTTCTTTCCCCTATACGTCGTCGTGATCGACGACTTCTTCCTTCGCGCCAGAATCTCAGGCGCCGTGGGTACGGTAGGACAGGCGGAGCTCTCCCTCGAAGGATCCATCGACGAGTCGTTGTTCGAGCCCTTCAAGCGATAAATAAATGGATCTATATATTATTCTTTGCATGTTCAATGACTATTCTACCATAAGAACTGAAAACTATAATTTCGTATTTTGAGCAATGCCTCACATTGTTCGAGGGGTTTCGTTCATCATTGAAGCGCATGTTCCTCGTGGCTCTCGCATCTCTGTACCGTACTGCCGGCCAGACTTCCTGAAGAACAGATATTATACCACGCACTATTGTATCTCAATATGGTCTCGCGAGTCCTTCCAAACGTTGTACACCAGCCGATTTGCCCATGGACATAAACTAGTCTCTCAATTCTCTAGAAAAAAAACGTTCTCTTGTTAGACAACAACCACGTCAAAGACAAGGACAAACCTCAACGTGCTGGTCGAGATAGTACTGAAAAGCCGCGAGATAGGGCATCATCTGCGGGGGGAGCGAGAAGTGGAAGTGGAAGGTCGGCCGTTGGGGTTGCGGTTGCAGGAACTACAACAAGTTCATCATCTCTACGCATCTTACGCAAATTAACTTTATATTCATGAATCATCTAAATTGAATAAATGACCGTAAAGTGTATCCCCTGCAAGATTTTAATCTTGAAATTAAAATAATTATTTTAAATTACAGAATACGAAGAGACTTACCAGAACATCGGGCGACGACAGCGCGGCCTTGGGATTCTTACTGTACATGAGGATGACCTGCAAGAAAATGCTCCTTCCGCATCGATGCTCTTTATTTATCAATATTTTTTTCTTAGAGAATTTTGCATATTATAATATAATATCTTTAAAAAAAACCTGGTCAAGGTGCGATGCATTAAGTGCACTTTGCAGCATCTCTGGCAGGTCCCGGATCAGCTGAATGGAGGAGTACTATAGTGTATAAATAGTAGAGTTGTGCATGAGAGTTCTTTTGATGCTTATGTTTCATGCTTCATTCATAACTCGTCACCAAAAGCGGCGAAACATATCGACCGAAAGAACTCTCGTGCACAACTCTAGTGCATAGCCATGCGAGATGAACTTGCACCCCCCCCCCTCTCAGAAATAGGAGGGGTTCAAGATCATTTCAGAGCCAACCTCCGTCCCGGGCGTGTCCACTCCGTGTATCGCTAGTAGGACTTCACTGTCAAAAGCACGGGCCGCAGCTCGCCTAAAGAACACAATGTGTATTTACGGCATCTCGTTTGCTTTTTCAGCTCTGTCAGAACATTGTGAAATGGAAATCACAAGTATGGCCAGAATGTTCTCTATACTTGACGAGGATCGATATTAGGCGGAAATTCGTAAGTGAATGGCTACAACGCACTGCTTGAGCTCCATTGGCAGTTCGCGATTCGTCTTCTCCAACGACTCGAGACTCGTGTGCAGATGCATGTAGAAGACGTGACTGTTCTTATCCCTGAAAAAGCTAATTGTTGGCATGAAAAGAATAATTAATTCCAAGTACCGGACTAGACAGAAGTGAAAAATAAGCAAATAGTAGAGCTCTGTCATTGGAATCATTTTGCTCAATATGCCACATTGCTTTTGGTGGCGAGATGCGTCGCGGTTATGGAAGATTTACCAAAACATAAGCGCCAAAAGGACTCGATTGCAGATCTCCTATCAGATATCCCACTTGAATAGGTAGACGTTGTCGACGTTGGTCACCGCCAGAGTGTGCAGGGCCCTCTGCAGTACGTCAATGGCACTCGGATCGCGGCTCATCACCCCGCTTCTGGTGGGCATCCTCACCGTCGTCAGGCGAGGAGGCACGGAGAACCTTCATTAATTACATAATAATAATAATAATAATAATAATAATAATAATAATAATAATAATAATAATAATAATAATAATAATAATAATTTATCATACCATTGAAATAAATAGTGAATACAGAAATAGAGGATAACCAAATAAAGTAGAATGGAATGAAGTTTTTGAACATATTTATGTAAAATTAAATGCTTCTTTTTCCTTTATCGATAACCCTTCAAAACGCGTGAATTAGTAGCCGTTTCTTTCGCTATAAAGTTTATTATGTACGCAAGTGTCGGCATTCGCCCTTACATAAGCATAATAATAGAATGTATGAAAGTATGCCAATAAACATACCAGTGAAAGTGCACAGCCGGACACGTAAACGACCCGGCAGCCCAGTAGTAGAAGCGAGCCGAATCCGCCAACTGCAAAAAAATATAGCAGTCATAGAATCATATTGAATAATATCATAATATTGGCCGGTGTTGTTGTCTAGCAGAAAGAAAAAAAGATGCAGAACGTCTTACAGATCACGTGACAATGGGTAAGGAAAAGTAAAGTATTGTGCATGTTAGTACAGCAGCGCGTTCGAGAGCACACCAGCAACGAAAGCCCTCGTTCATACCGATCGTGAAACATAACCGCACCTGGTCCCGCGTATCGTCGTCAAACACCGAAAAGTTGTCCGATTCGCACTCAGAGATTCGCTCTGCAAGCTTCGCTGTCACCGAGTTAAGGCAATATATTCAATTAGCATAAATAACAGACTAGCAATGCATAAATATATACGTTTGCAGACGGCCTTGCATAGTTAGAGAACGTCTCCATCAACTAGTCCCAAAAGGAATTGTCTGGCACCATCCAGTTCCTGATCCTAATGTGACAGAGTTTTGGCACATAAGCTATTCAGTAGCTGAACAGACTAGTGAATAGAGGACACGAATCGTGTACTTTTCGACGATATCTTTCGTTGTTTTTGGTGGCCAGAAGTGTCGCGGTTATGAATGATGCGTGAAACATAAGCATCAAAAGAGCACACGATTCGTATCCTCTACTAGTGAATAGATGAAGAGATACCCGATCCGATCGTCTCCCTCCTGTCCTTCGGAATGAGCAGCAACTGCGAGATCTCCATCGTGTCGTGCGCCTTCTCCAGCAGCATCTGCTGGTTGACGATTCTGAACGGGGTTGATCTTTGATCTTTCCGAAAAGTGATCTTTGATCTTTTGTAAAGACGACCTTTGATCCAATCATACCTGAGCACTCGTTTCAGCTTTCTCCATGCCTCGTCGTACAGGGTAGAATGGCGGAAGAAGGCATATCTGAAAAGGGAATGCAGACATACTATTTATCTTACGTCTACAGTGAGAAACTGCCGTGGGACAGGCCCCAGACGCGATTTCCAACTGACAGCTACTACATATTTTTTCCATTATTATAGACTTCAAAAGGAGTAACCGAATGGTCCTCCTTCAAAGGCAACTTACCGTTGGCAGAACTGCAGGTGGATAATGTCCGCATTGGATAGGGTCGAGTACGAGATCCGAATGAACAGCCAGAAATCGCACGTTACGTCCTTCTTCGACAGGTCGAGCGCATCGATATCTGAAATATTATTGGAAGAAAAGGAACGTTGAGCGGCGCACTCCGCTAATGTAACTCTCTTGGCAAAGTGCCAGCTTAGGCTAAAGCCCGGCTCCGGCTGAAGTTTGATGGTGGTTAGCGGAAAGGACTGCGCAGCTCTCGCAACGTTCGCTTTCCTTCAATAATACTGATCTTACTTTTTTTAATCTCGCAAAACGACAATCTCCAATGCTAGATCATAGATCGATAATACTGCTCACTGAGTTGCTATTACGAGTATGCAGCTCAACGTTCAAACATCAAAGATCAAAGATCAAAGATCAAACAACCAAAGACCCACTGATGCCCTTGTCCTCCTTCTCCTCTACATCTCGCCTGGGTGCCCTCTTCTTCTTCTTCCTTCCCCTCTTCTCCTTCTCCGCAATCGTCGGCAGCTTCTGGCCTGGCCCCCTCCTATACGCAGCTTCCGCTGCGATATTCTCAACCGCCTGCAAAGTTGATCTTTGATCCTTCCATATACCATCTTTGATCTTTAGCCTAGAGCCTGCAGGTGGCTCTCTGATCTTTCAGCCTAAACTCTCTACCTCTGTAACCACGAAAACAGACTTACAGTATCCGGTATGTCATTCTTCTCAAAGTGCCGAAGGAATCTGCAAAATGCTTGGCTTCTTATAATGTTTTTTTTATAAATTAAGATATTATAATGATGAAACGAGCCTTTTCATATCGATGACCTTGCTCGCATAGAAGAGATCCCCGTCCCTCTTCAGCCGACAGTAGTCAATTCGCATGCCATCCAGACGTTTCTCAAGATTTTCCACTTCCTCCAGCCTAATAAAAACCAGTCAGTTTCGATACCTAGTGCGTCTAGATATCTGGCGGAACTCGAAATTGATAAATTTCTAACCTTCACGACATTTATCTCTCGTCAATAATACGAAATATGCTATTCCGCTATACCTTCAGCCGCTCCTTCGCGTCTTGCGATGGAATGACCAGTGCGAGGTTTCGCTTCTTCTCCTCGTACCGCATATCTCGATCCTCCTTGCCCAGTTGCTATAAATACCGTGCTGAGACTTGACAGAGAATTTTCGGTCACTTTACAAGTAATGCATGATGTAATACAGTGACAAAATGACCAGGGTAAAGACTCAATGTGACAGCCCTATGCACATACAATCGTACCTTATACTCGCGCGAGATGAATTCTGAGATCTTCTCCAGGCGATCTGAATCGATCTGCAAGTATACGTTGATTATCGTTTCTTACAATTAGTACCAATCATGCCAAAGTTTAAAAAAAAAACGGAATGAACAATGTTTTTTTTTGAACTTTAAGGCGAAATTATTCTGGTCAACTATCAACTATTCCTAGTAATAGTCGGTACCTCCCTCCTCCGACTATCCATCAGGACCATCTCCTGTTCGATCAGGTAGCTAATCGTGTGCATCAACCGCTCGACCACCGCACGTTCCTGTACATTTTCATTATTACATTTTTTCACTAGTCAAAACCCATATGGTAAGATTCTGTTCAACAAGTCCATTACAATGATCAAACCTGGTTCACACAACACAGTGATGAATACGGTAATATAGCGGATTAAAAAGATCCCTCGGAAAATCATTTCGAATATTAGGCGAGAGAGTGTGCAAAAGTGAGACAATTAGACTCATTTTGGAACTGGCGGATCGGTTTATTCCACTATACTATAGTGGAGTAAACCGGTCCGTCCGTTACTTTGATTCCAAAATGAGTCTAATTCTCTCACTTTTGCACACTTTCTCGTCTGATATTTGGAATTAGATACTGACGTATCTTTTTATTCCACAACTCACTCTCGATGGGAGTATCTTCAGGAAGGCGGCCTTCTTCTCTATCGCGTACCTCGTCCCCTCGCACCCTTCGACTGCCGTATCCACGCCCATTGGCCACGTGAGCACGTACAGATCAAGTGAGACTCGCACGTCCTCGATGTCTGAATTGCCACTTTCTAATTGTACTATGAAATCACGGCTTTCAGCAGCTTAGCAGGCAAATAGGTGTAGGTAGCTATGTCGACGAAACGTTTTCATCAATATCTTTCTCTGTTTTTTTTTCGATGATGAGAGGAGCCGCGGTTAAAAAAAAGGGATTGAACTACAATCGCGGAAGCCACTCACACATAGGCTACTACTGCCTTAACATTTTTTTGCAGTTTGACCTGCATTATGCGCTTATGTATGAAGTGACCCGTCTGCATAACTATAGTGTATTGGCGTAACCTACAGTAATCCAGACGACTTACTGTACGTTCCGGGTTCGGCCTTGAGATTGGCGCGTTTGATGACATGGTGAAGGCACGAGGGCAGCGAGTTCATCGGAAACGTCTCAAAGTCGCCGTTGGGAAGGCGAACGCCGCACGAGAAGTAGAGGAACAGCGGCGTCTCGTACGTCTGAAAGGAAGGTGATTGGCCGATAGTCGACATGATCCAGCATACTTGTCAGCGAAATTCCCTAGACGGCTGGGGAATATTTCTCCACAGCGTTTCTCTGGGGAAGCTATGCGCAACTCATCAGTTTCTTCGCCGTAGCTATAATTGGCGAAAAAGACATACGAACTTATTTAAAGTAATCTTGAAACATATTCCTTACTCCAAGTGTGGTTGGGGGGAAGGGGTTATTTTGGGAAATGTCCATTTCAGCAAATTGGTCGTTTTAGTAAAGGAGCCGTACCACGAGTTTCTGGTTATATTTAGTCGTCCTCTTCCTGACTTCCTCCTTACTCTTACCGACGACAGCCTTACCCATACAGCCGAGCTCCCCATCCCCAACCCCCCCCCCACCCCCCTCCCTCTTCTATTCGATCTACACTCTCTTGATATTGGAAGTTCACAAATAATCACACTTGTCGTTTCATGCCCCTGCATGTCAATAAATAAATAAAAATAAATTTATGCTGATTTGCATGTTGACCTAGGCTGATGAAATGGTTGTTTCTCGATGCCTTCCCCTCTGAAGTACCACACCTCATGGATGACAAACTGTGCCCTTCTCTCGCCCAGCGGCAGTCGGGGTGCCTCCAGGTCAGCCAAGTTCTCGAGACTGTTGTGCAGCGAGTGCTCAGCCGACTCCACCGAGTACACCCGGATCGGGTAGGCGTCTGAATTAGACGCTTTTTCTCGGTTATGTTTTTTTCAGACTTCTATAAATACCGGGATATGCCTACACAGCATGAACACTGAAACATAACCGTGGAAAAGCGTCAAACGAGAACACCAGTCTGAATCACTTGTTAGAAGGGCGCTTACATTAGGAGCTGCAGAAACGGATATGAAAGTCTGATTTGCTATCGAATCAAGTACTCTATCTACGTAAGGAGAGGCATGACTGTTATCTCACATAGGCAAGAAAGGCAGTTTTGATAGGGGCAAAAACATGAGGTATTTGTTAGGAATGCCCCGTACCTTCTCTAGTGACGCGTGCAAAAACGTGAGGACAACATTAGTCCATGTATGGTGGGGGGGAAGGAGGGTATTCGTGTGCTACGACTCACTCGGGTCGCTCTCCCTCAGCCGCTCCGCCCTACTCTCGTCCTCGTCACTCGAATCGCCCAACCCGTCCCTCCTAATGACCGATGGTGGTGCCAGACGGCTCAGGAACCGGTTGTTCCCTGCAATTATTGACGAATTATATACCAGCCTCATTTTTATTATTTTCATTAATCGACTGTGTGCTTAGTGTTCTGACGGGTAGCCGGCCGCACTATATAGGGACATAGAAACATATTCCGACAAACACCAAAGGAAAAACGCGGATGTCTCTAATCAAGGTCAATCAAGTCTGATGTCTGACCCAGCTTCGGCATGAGCGGGCAGCTCTTCGACACGTAGTGGTAGCACGCGGCGCATCCCGGGATCGGCTTGAAGTGACGGGAGAGAATCGAGGAGAAGGACAGCTCGAAGTCCGCGTCGTCCGTACTACACTCCGAGTCCGCGTCCCTGCAAAGGACATGCTTCGTTTACAGTAACCCACAGCATTCCGCCCGGTAAAGAATGTGTCTAATAACGAATTGACCACCATTTTTGAATTTTCTCAAGAGTGGCTAAACCGATCTATACACCTAATTTTCGGAGATGTTAGAATTCATAGAGATGAACTTGTGTTTAAACTCATAATTTTTCGTTCACTGGTTTACAGGATCGGATCCTATGCGCGGAAACCGCTATTCGCTATTATAACGCTTGGAATGCTGTGAACCCATCAATTCACCAACCTAGATAATCATTGCAAAAATCAAGTCAAGACAAAACGTGATGTTCTCTGCATTTCGCTTTCAACCATTTCGCATAGGGACCTGATATATAGATTAATTTTAATTTAAATCTTTAATTAAATTAAAATCAAGCACACTATATAAAGGGGACGAACGTTTTCTCGCGGTGCTGCAAGTGTCCACACATCGTCCTCAGGGCGGTATCCACGCCGTCCACCTGATAAGGCATGTAAGATTAGATAGACAGCATACGCATTTCGTAAGATTAAAACAA
Organism: Micoletzkya japonica; assembly: GCA_900490955.1. Lineage (NCBI taxonomy): Eukaryota > Metazoa > Nematoda > Chromadorea > Rhabditida > Diplogasteridae > Micoletzkya > Micoletzkya japonica. Next base: position 266,597 of record LS825298.1, read on the forward strand.
TGAGATAATGTAGCCACCGAAAATATATCCAATCCGAAAGCATGAAAAGCCTGCCCAGACCAACCTCGAGACTGATGTACTCGCACAGCTCATCGGTTACATCGTGGACCGCCTTTGGCGAGACGTAAATGCCTGTAAGTAAAGGAGGAGCATTCAGGAAGCGCAACGAATCTAATTGCAGCTAGCCTAAGCAATAGGGAGATCGAAAAGGAAAGTAATCGAATCCGGCAGGATATCCGCAACTGGCCACGAACAAGGTCGAATGTGCGTCGTACCTGCATTAACGGACATGAACAGCGACACGACGAGACTCTTGACGATCAGCCGGTCGTTCATGTTGTTGACGTACTGGATCAGGTCGAATTTCTGCAAAGCACCATCCCTAGATTAAGGTCCTCCTTCCCCGCCGGCACCTTCTCAGTTATGCTTTCGTGCTGAATGCTGCCCTGCATCGCCTTTCAGCGAATATGGAGAAATTGCGCACTACTTTACTTGTGTGTGTTATAGCACCCTGTCCATACGTAAATGGTCCAATTTCCGCACCCTTAACCCCGTCTACCGTAGCCTTACCTTGTACCCGCCACCCTCGATGAATCCTCGCCAGCTCAGAATGAGATCGTCCGGAACTGAAAGAAGACATGCTAGTTTCAGGGACTCAATCATTCGCAGTTCTGCGCTATTAAACAGAGTTATTCAGGCGGTAAATATACGCTGCACTGTTTCGGTGATGGCATATGAATGAGGTACGACGTCAAACGTGAGCTTCACAACTACTCGATAGTGTTGCTCCCTAATGTTCACTGTTCACCTTCAGAATCCGGCACATACTCCATCTGCTCCCCAGACCTTCTGTCGTCGATGCGCCAGGCTCCTTTAATATACCAGCTAATCTTTATCTATCAAACATTTCAAGCAACTTTAAAAAGTTGCAATAGAAAGAGAGCAAACCTCCGGTTCCCTCAATGGCCGCCAGGGCGATCGCGGGCTCTTCGGCAGAGAAGAAGAGGAGGGGCAAGGCGCCGTCCCGCCAGTCCTGTACCTTGACTGCAAATCAGGGCATTAAGAATCGAATTAGAATTTTAGCAAATTAGAGTCGTGTCTTTATGATGGTTATTGTTCACGGGCAATTGATAGAGTCATGCGACAGGACTTCATATAATCAGTAAATAGATGGGCACGGTTGACTATGTATGGTGGAGGCCAGTACAGTAATCTAGCGGCAAAAGCGTGCCCTTCTATGAATAGGAGAATAAGGCGATGCTCTCACTCTGGTCCGAGGGAACCGCGACGCCCACCACACTCCACGGACTCGTCTTCTTCATGTACAGCGCGAACGGAACACCGCCTCTGCATTTGTCAAGTTTCTTATTTCATCGCCGATCCTGCTTTTATTCTATTAGACGTTGCCCAAGATAAGCATGCGCTATCCCAGAAATGTTTGAACTAAAGTATTTAGAGTAGCGTGAAACATAACCGAGGAAAAGAGAAAAAAAACTTTAGTTGGAACCCACTTGCAGACTCCCGTGAAGTCCCTCGTCATCTTCTCCAGATCCCCCGCAATCTCCGGCCATCTGCAAACAACGCAGCATTCTTACGCGTAGCTTTAACAGTATTTTCAAGAGTATCTACTACTACAACTACTACTACTACTACTACGAAAGCCCTAGCAATTTCGCATGGCGTCAGTAATAATTATAAAAAAGGTATAATATGAAAGGTATTTGTACCACTTCGTGCATTGTACGGAGTCAGCAAAAAATATTAAAAAGTATAATGAGCAAGGTACTTGTGCGGTTCCTCGACGTAGAGGGTACATTCTGAGTTCTCGGCCAGCTGTTCGTGGAGAACTGCGAGGGTGATGCCAGCCCGGTTCAGGTCCGCCGTCGACACCTTCCCTGCACCGCGGTAGACCATATTTTATTCTTATTTGCACCATATTTTATTCTTATTTATTTATCGAATACGTTTTTACGTGCGGTCAAGATAGATTTTTTCTACTTTCTTTTTTCATTTTCATTATGAGCGCGTCGAACTGAACTGGCTAGAAGCGATTTTGAATTACTTTGCTTAAGTTGGTCTATCTCGCTTGCGCTCTCTACATATGGTTGAGGAAAATGTTCCGCTAGTTGTCATCATTCCTATTTAAGACGAGATAGCGAAGCGGTATGAAGAGAGCGCAGACGAGGTAGGCATAAAGAGTTTAGTGACGGAGTTTAATATAGTAGAGAAAAAGGGACGATATAATCGTTCCGGCTGTAGCGCTGATTTCGGTGCCTTTCAAAGCGATATAATCAGCGTCTAGTGTATATCATGAGAAAGTCTAGATGTTACTGATCTCAAAAACATATCCATGTTTCTGATATCTTTTCTTGGAATGAAATGGCACCGTTTCAAAGCGCGAAAAATTCGTTAACACCGTAGCGGTGGAATCACGAATTACACGTTCCGCTTTTCGCGACTATAATAGCCTGTCCTAACAGGCTGCCATACTTAATTAGAGAAACTTGCAAGCGTTTTACACTATGATTCTTTGGCGCAGGTTTTACTGGTACCTGCCAATGGGGTTCTTCTGATCCTTCAAATGGTTTGGTAAACACCCTGCATCTTACATTGGATCAATTGAACTTCCTGTACGCTACGCAATCTTCAGCTAGTACGAATTATGCCCAATTGCGACTGTCTTTGCGTCTGTCGAATGTACATACTCTCTGGCTTTAGATTATCTACCCCATGGAGCATAATGATGTGCTTCGCCCTCAGCAGTACAACAGGTCACTGAGTCATTACCAGATCACGAAACGATCAGTCCAGGTAGGCAGGCAAATCCAGCTCCATACTTCAGTTCTATTTCACGTGAAATACCGATTTTTTTCCAAAAATAAAACACTTTAACATAAAGCAGCTGTGAAACACACACACACACATGCATACTAGCCCAATCCGCTTATCGCTGTTTAGTGTTATCGCGTAGTCCGTCCGGTTGAATTTGCCCTGTACCTACCTGTCTCCCCTCCCTCATCGCTAACACCTTGTCCTTCCTTCATTTCCCTCGTAATTCCCTCTCCTCTCCCTCCTCTTTCTCTTTCTCTTCGATCCCCGCTCAATATATATATAGTGCTGCCCCTCTCCCTCTGTGATCGCTAACGAACAATAGAGTATGGAGGGAAAGGGATACGGCACAGGAGAATATGAGGGGTGGGGGGAGAGATAAAGGGGGGGGAATGGGAAGGGAAACGGGGGGGGGGGGGATAGGACAGATAGATCCGACCGAGCCCCTTTTCAGCTGTGCCAACACTGCAAAGCCTGCATGCAGGGTGTTGGAGAATCCGCCATAAACGTTTCATATAGTATGGTTGAGGAAATCAATTCTGCCAGTTGCCCTTATATTTCCAATTAGTGAAGCGACATTAAAGAGAGTGCGAATAAATGATGACAGAACGCTTTCTTCACTAATAGTGCACGTCATCTCTCAATCTCTTGGCGGCAATTCCTTTGACTGAATCGCTTTCTTGCCTACATATTTTCCTCTTTCCTCGATTACTCGGCAAACTTTTAGATTCGCTATACGATTCAGCTTCCAGCGATTCGGGAATCGCCCTTCCAACAATAAATGTGCTCTGTCCATGCGGGTGAAGCATGTGGGAACCACAGGCTATTTTTAAGACACTTGATTTTTAAGACACATGAAGCGAAGACACTTGATTTTGCAAGCTTTACTGTACAGTCGTACAGTAAAGCTTGCAAAATCACTGTTTTCGCTTCATGTCATTGGCAAACTGTCTCGCCAATAAGCACACGAACAAATTAGTTATTAAATGTTATTACTATTAAATAACACGTTCTACTCCAGTCAGTAGCTTACCCTGACAGTGAAAGGGCAGCAGAACCAGATGGCGGTTCGCATTCCTCATCATCGGCCCAATCGAGAACTGGATCACCCGTGTCTCCGTCCCGTTCCGTCGGTCGCGCGTCTTCTCGTACGACCTGCACATCACAAAACCCTAGTTTCAGTTCGCGATTCACCAGCTACCGTAATACCCCGCTGACCACAGGCCTTTGCGAATACCTTTCTTCTAAACTGCGTGTTAGCTAAAGCGCCCAAATGCCACGCATGTCGTGATTCCGCTTTCATGTTATTTCGATGGTTCGCGAGAAAGGAGTATTCCCCCCCTCCGGCTTCCCTTTGTTCTGCCCTTTCCCTCATAGTATAATAGTATCCATTACTCACGCGATGCTAGCTAGTATTCTGGCCACGTTTCTGATACGCATGCGGAAACATCGCCTGCCAATTCGACGTTTTTTTTTCCCGCGAAATGTGACGAGGCGCATAAGATTCCCAAATTCTTGTAGTCTACTAACCGAAATACGGTTGGATGCCCGTGTATGGAGCGAACCCACGCCAGCAGACTAGAGTGCTATTTATGACCCTCTTGCACTATTCCGATTCAGCGTCCATGCCCTGCAGACATCTCTGCGTATAACGGACGAAAAGGAGTCGGGAAGTTAACCCTACCCTAATCTACTATCTCACAGTGTTCTGACAAAACGGTGAAAATGTTAAGCGAACGAGATGCCCCGAAAAATAACCCTGATTTCGGTAGGAACTCTCGCACGGAAAGCACCGTATCCTAAACATTTTGGCTCGTTCGCTTAGCCTTTAGAACCTTGTGATCTGCTTTTCCCTGAAATAGCGATCGCTCTATTCCATCCCATGCACACAAACCTGACAGCCGTCGCCTGCCCTCCGACCGCGCATATTCTCAACAGTTTATCGATCGAGAACAGCGAATTGAGCAGTGATTCGTCCGCGTGTAGACGATTCGCCTACAAACGCACCCACTTGCCCATTTCAGTTTGCGATTCGACGGCCCGAATAATACTAATACTTCCGAGGACATTTTCATTACCGTTTTGTGTGCCATTTCACATTAAGGCATTCTTTTAGCCTCTTTTAAAACCAAGCCGGCATTTATCCATGACTGGCACGTTACTCCCACACCATATACAACAGAATCAATCAATCAACAAATCCCTCTCAGAGCTCTCGAATGGAGGAGAGAATCTCACTGGCTCACGTGGGCCTATCAGTGACCGATCCACACCTCCACCTAAGAGCCGGGACGGGGCACAAGAGGGGACGTCCGCTATTTAGGAGTGAATGGCCTACCGTAATTCCCGGCTAATCAGTCTTTTCATAGCTGACGTGCATTTGATAGGCAAGCATTTAGTAGATATTCTACATCTAAGTACGCATATCCTGTCCGCTTTATATAATGACTGAAACCTACCCGTACGTATTCTGACACATGGCCTACCCCATTCATCGGTCCCTACAGTATTCACCTCCCCAGGAGAGCCGGAAATTAGAAAAAGGGGAGTGTATATAAAGGGGGGGAAGCCGCGCGCTGCACCACCGCTGCCTGCAGATCAGCAAGAAGTTTTAGATCTGGCACCGTGCCAACTATTGGGGCTGTGCGAGATCGCAAAACTTCCGACTGGCCTGCGTGGACAGCTTTGGGTGTTCGCGGCAAACCTTCCCCTCTTCACCGAAGTTTGATTATGTTTCACCTACTCTATTTCTAAACTAATCTTGGTGTTGCAACTAATATGAGGCCTTTTCCCAAATTACGCCAAATTGATAAGTGCTACGTTGTATCTCAATAGGCATACGAACGTGGGTGGGTGGGGTGAACCTGATACTTTCTAGTAGAGGTAGACGATAAGTAGATTCTGGAGACTATTCTGGACGAGGAGGAAGAGGAGGAGGAGGAGGAGGAGACTGGATGGGAGAGGAATGCAAGAGAAGGGAGGACAGATGAACTGATGGGGAAGGGGGGCGGGGCTTGGAAGTTAAGGGGGAGGGGGGAGGGAGGAGAGAAGATAGAGAAAGGGAGAGAAAGAGAGGAAAGAGGGAGGTGGAGAAGCGAAAGGGCCCGAACATAGATAGCGTCACTGTAGGCACTTTGCAAGATTGATTTCGGGAGATGATTGTGATCAGCAATATGGACCAGTCCCCATTATGATAAGTTAAACACGCCTATGAGGCTGCCTAAATTGTAAAACGAGCCAAGCATTTCCAATAGACCCATCGGCAATTTGCTTTGCCTCAGATTGACTCAGATGAACTCATGCCCTTTCCACGCTCACGGTGGGATGTCACCTACCGTATCCATCCTATTTCCCGGCACCTACCGTATCCATCTTAATGCCCGGCTCCAGCCACAGTTCCTCAGCCATCACGACATCGACCCTCTGTGAGACGAGGTCCTCCTCCTTCGACGCGTCCAGATATGGACCCCTGAAGCGAGAATAGCTTGTAATCGGCAAAATCGTTCAATTCAGCAGAAGCTAATAAAGCTGCTTCCTGGCTCTACGGCATTCCACTCTGGGGACAGGTTTGGAATAATTCACCAAAAAACAGGCGAAATTCCCCCCCCCCCGGCCAGCTGGCCCTTGGAGCTAATTCTATGGGAAAATGCCTCGATGCAGTGTACTGTCGATGGGGCAATAACCTCACGCAGATCATGTATGTACCCCATCCATAAATCTATCTGCCCATCACCGTGGGATGGATCCAATGCGGTGGCTGTTTATCATGATCTCTATGTCTCGATATACAAGGGTAGGGTGGGGTAGGGTGGAGTGGGGGGTGGGGGGGGAGTGAAAGAGCGTACGAGCTAGCGAATGTGTGTATGAGAATTTGCGGGCAGGTCACAGATTTGGTCGTGCGTATTGCCGGCGTCACGACCCCTCGTCCCTATCGCATTACAGTCCGCACCTGTACCGTTTTTTTTCAACACGTGAACCCGCTTTTTGACGGCTACGCTTTGCTGTCGACAGCAGCATAGCAATGCTTTGAAGGCTTTTGACGACTTGTGCCTTACAGTAATCTCGCTGCGTAAGTACAGTAACCGCCTGTGCTGCGTATATCTCGCCATCATTCACAGCTGACAGCCATCCATCCCTCCAGCTGAGTGCTCTCTCTCAATAGTGGCCACCAGACTAAACAAATCCACCTCCCCCCCCATCAGTCCCGGGGATCGAGGCGCGTAAACTGTGGGGGGAGATAAACTCTCGAGTCCCGGTGAGTGCTATTATACTACCTCTGGGACGTATTCATCTGCTATTTCCCGGATCAATTGATAATCAATCAATCGCTGGTTATAGCTCTGGGTTATTGTTGACGCAAAGTTCCGCCAGTAAAGCGATTTTGTCTAGGTACGGTTTCGGTCCCTTGTTGGAAGTAGGAATGAGACGACTAACGGAACATTTTCCCCTGTCATATTATCTATGGTCCTGCGGATACGGATGTATAACAGGAGGCCTCGAACAGGAATAGTACATCGCTAATTCCCATCTCTATCCCTCTCCCCCCTTCCATGTCCTCTTTGTAGAGGGGAAAGGACGGTGACCCCTGTGCGATGCCTATCATCCTCTCGAACCTTCATCCATCTCATTTCACTCCCTCCTTCTAGTACCCCTCTCCCCTTCTACCTCTTTGGGAAAGTCCGAGGTAGGGATAGGGAGAGGGAGGAGGGGGAGACAGATTGCATCTATCGAGATACAGGGCCTGACACTGTCACGGTGGAATACATTCGAGTACATGGGTGGAGATATGCTCGCAATATAATTGTTTAGCACCTTAACCGATTGTTCCGTTTCACAATTCCCCGAACATGACAAGAGTAACCAAGAAGATTTTTTTTGATTTTTCTTAAAAACTTTCCAGAACTTCATATACGCGGTCTAAAGTTGTCCCAACATCTTTGCTGACACCCTTACGTAATTGGAGAAAATGAGCCATCCTTCCAAGTGTCTTAGACTACACAAGCCATGTCACACTTCCGTTATCTCTATTTCTCGTCCGAACCAAGAGTTCACCCAAAACCGTATCAATCCATCTCTTCCCCTCCGGCCATAGTCATGAATCTGTACAGCCGATAGGAGAGAAGAGTAGTTTTCCCCAATAAAAAAAATCAATCAACAGGGCCGAAATAGGCCAATAAAGGCACGGTATCTCTTCTCTCTTCGTCCCTCCCTCTCTGTTTCTCTGTTTCTCTCCCCTCCCCTCCCTCTCCCTCTCCTGCTCGTTTTGTACAGATATGACAGTTTATGGGGCCCTCTTCCCAGATGGCCAATGTGTAGGATGAGAGGAAAGCCGTACGAGAACTGTACGACTTTTCAATCTTTCCCCTCTTTTCCGGAGAACGGAGGGGAAGCTTGGAAGCGAGGGAAAATGCACCAATATCATTCGCTAGGCTCATGGAAAAGAATTCCTCTTAATACTCCTGACAGGCCTCTTCCGATAACAATTTGGTAGGAGAGGAAACTTACATAATCTCGATTTCCTTCTTATCCGAAACTGCTGGGAAGATGACGAATTGCTCGAGAGCCACCTGAAATGAGAAACGTGGGACAATTCGAAGCACTTGTCACTCGTTTTCTCTCGTTTTGAACAGCTATTGGGATTCTCCGTGCGCGGTGCTTTTTTGGGACCGCACTTGTAGGCTACCGTTACCGTAACCGCTGCCAAATACCTTTGAATACTATAGTGTGCATTTGCCCATACCTACACGGGCGTGATTGTCCGATCGATCGGACGTTAGGATGGGTGCCTGCACTAGGGAATCCTAGCGTAAAACCCTTGTTTGCATAGCTGCCTTTTGATTTTCCCTAATTACGTACGGCGGCCTGCAACACTGTTCGGGCAACTCTAGCCCATGACTTTGCCCCTCCCCCACCCCACTCGTCTAACCTTGAGCGTCGGATCCTTCGGACACACCAGCGCACTGGGCGTGAGACTCGTGGCCAGATCAGGGTGGATGGCTCGCTGAATGCACGCGATCAGGAGTAGAGGTTTAGAATCGGTTCCTCTTCGACGATATGCTTCGTTGTTTTCGGTGGCCAGACGCGTCGCGCTTATGAATGATGCGTGAAACATACGCATCAAAAGGAAGCGATTTAAAAACCTCTAATCAGGAGCATGTTTAGGGCTGCTGTTTGCTCAGGCTCGAAAGGTTGTTCCTATTTACATGAGAAGAAGATCAATGCAATGCTGGATTTGAAAATTAACGTTTTGTCGTCCAACCAACCTGTCGACACATGCCGATGATTCCGTTCTGGATCCAGGCCACCTGATAGCCCATGGCCATGCGGCGCCTGCAATGCATTGGGGTTCTCTTTCCGACGCTTTTTAACGGTTATGCTTCACTTTTCGACCTCTGTAGACATGCTCCGGCACTTATGGAAGCGCGAAACATAACCGAGAAAAAGCGTCAGAAGGAGGAACCCTACAACGCACTCATGGCCTTCCATCTTCCACCTGCTGCTCATCAGCACTGATTAAATGGATTGATTCCCCCCCCCCCCCCCCCCCGTTCTACCAGGTTAACCGATCGGCAGCGCCCGGTTGCCAAGGAGTAACGATTGATTGAGAGGATATATAGTGGAATAAACCGATCCGTCCGTTGCTCTGATTCCGAAATGTGTCTAATTCTCTCACTTTTACACACACACCCACTCACTCTCTCGCCTTATATTCGGAATGATTTTTCCGACGAATCCTTTTAATCCACAATTATTTTTCACAATTAGCATAGAGATTCTCGCCTCATGATCATCTGGGCAAAGTAGGCGGTGACCTTGGGCGGCAGCTCTCCTCCACGATCGTTAAACATCGAGGGCATCTTCCACACCATGCGACTGCAACATTGACAACTTGGCAAACTCATTTCGCCTTCTTTTCTTTTTTTTGAAATCGTAAATGTTCAATCCCACAAAGTAAGGGTAGACCAAGGCAAGAATGCAAAAGAATCTCTGCCACCCACTGTTCGGGGGGTCGGTGCCCACGTATGATAAGCAAATATAGACAATAAATTAGATGAATTATACCGTGGCTGGAGGTATTTCGCCAGAGCGTTGTGCTCCGCTACAGACGGCACGGCTCCTGACGAGGACGGAGCGGCGATCATCGACGTGACATCCGGAGGGACCTGATTGGATAGCAGGGATACGGTAGGCTCATCTTAGTAAATCACCTTCTTCATTGCCCAACTTAGACACACAGCATCACATGCAGGATTAGCTTTCCAGGAATGTTGTATTATAAGCTTGGGTTCAAAAATTTCTCGGCCAAACCAACCTTATTGTACTTGGGCATCAACTTCTCCAGTGGCCTGTGAATGAGAGTTAATGGCTCCCGAACCTGAAGAAAAAATACCATCATGTCTCAATACCGGAACCTATCACGATATGATTTTGTCAAGCGCCTGCACGGAGCGCATAAATAGCGAAAAGAGATAAGGTAAATGAGTGAAAACGCTTAAAATTTAGCCCACTTCTTGCTGTTCCTCTCTGATCATAGGTCCCTCCCCATCATATAATACCTTCTCGACGGGACGATGGGTCGGATAGCTGATCTCGTGAGTTATCCACAAGTGTTCCAGCTCGTCCATGAGTTCGCGCAGAATCTGCAACAGCCAAGTGAACCGAAAACGAGCTGCACTACTACTGACTGGCTCATTTGATTAAACGGTGATTTCCCGATTATCATAGTGGAATAAACCGATCCGTCAGTTTCTTCCGTCCCCAAATGCGTCTAATTCTCTCAATTTCCACACTCTATCGCCTTATATTCGGAATGATTTTCCGACGGGGATCTGTTTATTCCACTATACCTTACCTGATCCCGCATCACCGCATCGACTCCGCCCATGAACGAGATGTTCATCATGAGGAAGGGGGCCGTGCCGATGATTCGCATCACGTAGAAGAAGTTGGGAGGGCCGATGGGCTGGCTGCGAAAAAGGATGGGATAGAGTTTGAGAAGGGGCATATGGTTGCCGAAAATGTTCCGTCTATCGTCTCATTCCTACTTCCGACGAGAGAGCGAAGCGGTATGTAGAGAGTGCAGAAAAAGTAGGAATAAGTTTACTTACGGAACTTTTTCGTCAATAATACCAGGGATCATCTTATGTTTCACAGTTCAGGCAACAAAATTACGCTTTTTGGGCAGTCAAGCAGGAGTTTTTTTTGCCATTTTTCAAGTTTATTTTAAACTTGCAAATTTGCTTCAAAATCTTCTATACAATGCGAAACCCAACCCGGGAAAATGACCAACCGAATGTGTGCAGAGCATTTTTGGTTTAAGGATATTTATCTATCTTCCCCATTCGGGTATCCCCGAAACTCACATTCCGATAAACTTGACGTAGACCTGTTCGTGTAGAAGGCAGAAGGACGAATACTGCAAGAAATATATATATGAATTTGAAAACCTGATTTTGAAAAATGCAAGATGCTCAATTCTCATCGCATTGCATTCAGCCTCGATCTTCACCAAATATGTTTCACAGCAGTTTTCAGAACAGGCACATACTTCACAATGTGCTAGTAAATCGAACATTGTCGGCTATCGTATTCAAATTTTCGTTCCGCGCATTCTTGATTGCACTTCCGTTATTTAGCATAAGTGCACAGCCAAAAGTGCAAATAACCAACGGAAGACGGAATCATTTCCGTCGGAACTTAAATTTGAATGCGAGGATCAACAATATCCTACCATGCTTTACGAATGCACAGTCTAATATTCCTGAACCAAGTCAGTTCAGAAATGGAGTAAGGAACACCCTGACTTACAGTCAAATTCTCGAATAAGGGCTTGTGCTGCAGAATAAAGCTATTATCGTTGTTAGCCATCAAAATCATCCTAATAATAAAACTCTAGGATAGGGTTTAGGATAGGATAGTGTCATGGGTCATGCCAAGGAATGGTGTGGTATGGTCATGCCGCATGCTGATCAAGAGAAGTGTTCCATTCTTCGTTCGACAGATAGAAACAAACTAGAAACTCAAAAACTCTAGTACATAGACTAAAATCCGAACCGATGCCAGGTACATGAAGAGCACGTCGAGGCCTTTTCTGAAGCAGATTCCATCTTCGGGATGGACGAAGGCCTTGACGAGACGATGGGAGGGCGGGATGATCACGCGAAGCGTGTACGTCTGCGTCCACTTCACCCTGCATATCACCGGGTTACGGTAGGTTAGGTGATTCTCCGAATCTGCCCATTCATATACTTACTATGTACGTATTATAGCCAATATTAATAAAAAAAAAATAAAGGAGAAAAAAACTACAAACCATACGCGCTCCTCCACGTCCACAAACTGACACCAGTAACGGTCGAAACGCGGCTTCGTGAAGTACTCCTCACTGAACAAAGCACCTTGACCATTACAACGTGAGAAGTGCATGCGAGTTCTTTTGGTCAATGAGTTTTATACGTTTGCTTACGAAATCTCCCTAGAGTTGCCTTCCTTTCAAAAGTAATAGAGCCTAAGCTACTAGTAATATTAGTCAAAAGTAATACTCACTCGTAGTCCAGTCGCCGCGGAGGCGGATCCTCCACACGAAAGAGGCCGATCGCACAGTGACTCAGACCTGCGAAATGTAATTGACGCATTTTAATATATAAAAGCAATAGTTTAAATTTAATAAAAATATTATTTTCAATACTATTTCCGCGCTCTCCGTCTAGGGTCACAGTGTTGCCGTAATGCAAAACGTTTGGAAACCGAAAACTCATTCCGATATTAACTAATACGGTAGATTGGTGTGCCGCACACCACGAATGAAGTGTTAGGAATGCCAAAGGAAGGGCTCCATGGTAGGCACACAAGCGAACATCAATCAAACTCTTAGCGTCACCTAGAAACTTAGAAATATGATGTCTTTGTTATTTTCGCTTTCCAAAGGTCTAGAATACGGTGAGGTTACCGTACCCTCGGGGATACGGTAGAAGGCCCGCTGCGTGTAGAAGGCGTGCAGCAGCGATAGAACCCGGTCCGCCTCGGCTATTCTACAAATTAAAGATATCTTAAAATTGTTTTCGCCTCCTAACTTAGCTAATAAAGTGAGGCTCGACCCCGAAAACGACGATTAGCTACAGTATTTTCTGCTCGGGAGTCCTTGCTCACCCATCGATAATGTCCCTGTAGGACTTGATCGACTTGAGTCGGGTGGGATTGGTCGTCGTTCGCTTTCCGATCAACTCCTGGAGCACGTTGAACGGCGCTACGAGGAAGATCTCCGCTTGGACCGCCGATCTGATATATTGTCGTTGATCATTCATCATTATTAGTAGTACGCTTTTATTTTCCGCCTATCCTACTACACGTGAGTCCCCTCGCATGAAGTCTCCCTTATAAAAAAAATAATTTTATTATTTTATTTATGTATTTTTCCTTTTTTTTATTACCTCGCCCTGTACACCATCGGACTCCGCACCGCAATGGCGAACTCGATGTGAACCAGCGGTCGAATCGGCATGATCATGATGATCTCTGTCAGCTCGCCGTCATCGCGAAACTGCAACTACACGTTGATGATCTTTGATCTTTCTCCAGTGATCTTTGATCTTTGAACTCACATCCTTAATGGTGTAGCCCTCCCTCAACCGTACGTAGACCAGATCCCGGACGGAGCACTCGTAGTCGATCCGCGATTCCCGGTGCCGCTTCATGTCACTGAAGTTTATTGTATTTTTCTCTGTAATGGGGGTGAGCGGGATATAAGGCCCGGTGAACTAAAATGTCACGACGGAATCTTGCCACAAAGGCAAATTGGCAAGACTCCATCTGGATTCTTGCCAATTTGGCTTTGTGGCAAGATTCCATCGAGACATTTTAGTTCACCGTACCTTATATGGGTGGGATATGCCATCATTGGGGGCTTGCAAAAAATCAAAGTGTATTGGGTTGCAAATCAACCATTTTCGGAACAAAACATGTCAACAAACAGTAGTTTACGGCACTGCAGTGCTCACAAGAGAATAGATCTTTCTGACCGGTCAAAAAAAAGTTCGAAGAAGCTCGCTCACTTGAGATAGACCTCCGCGAACATCTCGTTGATCCCCCGTATGATGGCCAGCAGGTGCGTATTGTGCACCAGCGGCTTCTCGAACCAGAACAGCAGCATTCGCCTGAGAAAAAAGCAAGTAAATGCTCAAATCAAAGACGTAAAAATAATCTACCTCTTGCTGACTAGAGCCATCGAATCGGTCCCTTTTTATGGTTATCTTTCATCTGGTCTGGTATAACTAGGGTATTGCTTGATTTATGTAATATGTGAAACATAACCATGAAAGAGACTCGATTCGACGGCACTATTGCTGACATACAAAAATTTTTACACAATTTAGGCATATTTTTTCCTCCAATACGTTTACTCGAATTGGGTTATATTTTCAGGCGCTCTAAAACGGGCCCTAAAAAATCAATCAAAAATCAATGAATAATGCGGAATTGCCGGCCTCGTACCTCTGGTATCCGTTCAGTCCGCCCTTCGCCGTCTCCAGCAGGGTGCACTTGCAATTCGGCATGTACGCCCCGTACGTTGCCGAAGCGAGAAAGTGGAACAGCTCGCAGGAGGCGATGTCGCCGAACGAGGGCTCCGACTTGAATCGGCCTTGGATCTAAAATTTTAATTTTTAAAATTTAAAAAAAAATATGTGGTTCAATTTAAATTATTTCAATTTATGTACGCTGTATCACTTTTAAGTATTAAAATATCGGTATCAGTTGAAGAAAAGGGGAATGCAAATCTGGTCGAAAAAAAGGTTCGTCAGTTTTCCAATCTTTCCTATAGATACTTCAAGCGAGAACGCGAAGCGGAAGAATATCGATGAAACCTCTTGCTTTTTTCGTCGGTTGACCGACGAAAAAAGTAGAGCCTGGATATAGTGGAATAAACCGATCCGTCAGTTTCTTCCGTTCCAAAATGAGTCTAATTCTCTCGCTTTTGCACATTATCTCCGACGGATCGTTTTAATCCACTATAATAATATATTCTTTTTGTGAAGCCAATGATGACAGCTAACTGCTCAACTTGGTGGTGCAAGTCGTATGCACCATGCGTGAAACTTAGCCAACGTCGAATTCATTCATACTTTCAAAAAAGAAAGGGAAGGGCAACGCTACGACGATAGCTCAGACAACCTACGAATGAGCGTTTACTGACGGAACTTTTATAGAGCATGTGCTTACAATTAGTGTTTTTGATGGCTATGCTTCATGACCAACTCATAATGTCTCGATTGCCTACTATCTATTTTCTGCTGTGCGAAAACCGTCAAAAAGACATGGATCGCATGTTTCAAAATGTTTCCCCTCTAAATCTCTACCTGTATGAACGAGACCGCGATGGTCTGCAGGCGAAGCTGGGCCAGCAATTCGTGCAGAACCGCCGCCTCCGGCATCCCGCTCACCTTGTCCGTGATCAGCACGATATCTGACAATCCACGGTTGATCTTTGATCTTTACCAAAGAAGCTCAGATAACGCTAATTTCACGAGTAAATAACCATTTAGACCCGATTAAGCCCGAAAAAATAAGGTTATATTCGCGGGTAATTCGCTCGACCGCGCGGATAGTCCGTAAACGATAAATGCATAAATAAATAAATAAATATGAAAACCGCACTGCTCTGTCCGTCGTCGGGCATGAGCTGGAGCGAGAGGATGCCCATGCGGATCATGAAGAGCAGCGCGGACTCGGGGTGGACGTAGCCCTCGACGGGCGGAAGGGCCGTCGGGTTGACGAGTTCAGAATCCGCCGGCAGCGTGTACGGGTCGCCCTCCACGTCGTCCCTGAGGGGCAAAGGAATAGCACAATATGGATATGAATATGAATAGCACAATATCAATATGAACAATATGAACACAATATGAAAGGAATGAAAGGAATGGGAACAGCCATCTATGGAGCACCTTCTGCTCCATAGATGGCTTGATGTCCACATATTTTTGCTGGATACTTTACCCAATTAGAGAAAGTCAAAAGCAGCCATTCTAAATAGCAAGCTGTTTACACGCTAGAACTATATTATCCTGAGCAGCGCATTCCATTTGGGGCTTTCTAGTGGTTACGTTTCAGGATCAATAGATAACGAATAAAGAATGAGGTAGGTACACATGATTATAATGGCGGCTAAATTCTGGCACTACTTGCAATAAAATCGGCTGCTCACCATTGCAACCGAGCAAACCGGTGCTCCTCCAGCTCCTTCTCCACTTCTTCCACTGTTGGCATTCGACCTAAACGACAGCATCTATACAAACTGTCCCTTATGACGGCTAATGCGTACTAGCTATTGAAGGTACTGTAAAAACATTATAGGAAAGCAGCCGAGAAGTTTGTCTACCGTAATCCTCAAAAACTGGCTTACCCTTCATAGGTTCGTCGACAAAGTGCTTCCTTGGCTTGACCATGAGAGTCGTGGGCGGGGGTCGGGGTTCGGCCCGTTTCTGTAATTGAACTGACTGCAGCTACTGACGATTGAAGCGCGACGATAGGACTACTAATAACCGGATAGAATAGAACAGAACAGAACAGTAAACTTGCAGAGAAGTAGCTCTAATAAAGCATGGCTCTATACCGTAACCCTCTCCCCGACTGACCCGTTCGTACTCCTCGTTTCGCTCGATCCACTGCGTAATCACCGGTTGCGAGTAGGCGTGCAGGTTTTTGAGCAGAACGTTGAACTGTAATCAAACGGGCCCTTACATATTTCTCTCATAACAGAAGATAGCGTTGGTTGTAAAAGCTTCGCAGAAGCAAGAAAAATATCAGATCGCTTTTGATGAGGAGGGTACCAGCAACTCAACTAACTCCTGGGTTGGAAGTGATCTGGAGCTTCTAGAAAACAAGGAAAAGCCCCCCACTCTGTCCTCGACTGCCTCCAGCACCTCCCTCACATTCTCGCAGGTAACGTAAACGTGCCGAAGCAGAACCTGTGAAGCATTAATGTACGATGCTAATTAGAATCGATCAAGTCCACCCAATGCCTATGTTTACTCATTCATAACATAACAACGCCCATAAGCAATGAGATATACATACTGTTGATCTCATACTAATCCAGCATTCTTTTTTCGCACTAGTTAGTAATAAGCCCTATTCTAGTGCTATAATGCCTTTTGCAAGAAAAAGATCAAATAGTGCTTACGGTCTTCTCGCGAAAGCATAAGTAGGGCGTGTAGACGAGTACGGTAAGGTGGATGCTTGGTCGGAGGGTATAATTACTGCCCGGAAACCTGATCTGCAAGGAATACTCACTAAACACGGGCCCAGATAGAGAAATATTAGTGTCACAAGCGAAAACTTTACAAGAAAAATGGAATGCTTTCGCATCATTTTCTCGTAATGACTCAGTAGATGACCTAACTCGGTCATCGAATGTGTTAGGGTACTGTACCTGACGAGTGAGGGAGTAGAGACACGATTTGAAGTGGTCCATCAGAAGCGTGAACAGACAGCATCCCGCCTCATCGTCCTGATCAGATATATAGTGGAAAAAAGATACGCCAGTAAGTCATTCCGAATATCAGGCGAGAGAGTGTGCAAAAGTGAGAGAATTAGACTCATTTTGGAATCAAAGCAACGGACGGACCGGTTTACTCCACTATATCGTCATACCTTTTTTTTCAAAATTGGTCTGTACTCTTTTCACGCCGCTTCTTCATTTTCCTCTACCATGCCGTATATCAAGCAATAATGCTTTACGATAAAGGCTTACGAATCACATAACTATTTAAAACTGTAACAATATAAATAAAAAAATGAACCAACCGCCACAAGAGTAGATGGGCCGAGATCGAGAATGTACACATGCCTGTATACAGGCGAGATGAAGGAGACCCGGGTATAGCGAGAGATGAGCATCGGGTCGGTTATCGGCTGCAGAGAAGAAGAATTCCATTCTACTTTATTTGGTTATCCTCTATTTCTGTATTCACTACTTATTTCAATGGTATGATAAATTATTATTATTAAGAAGTACACGTCCGAGTTTATCTAATTCTGTGCATATCATTGGGAAAGCTCACAGCCGGATGACCCTACCAGTCGTCCTACCCTCGCTTGGAATGGACTTTTGACAAATTTCAAAGTTAGGTAAAAAAATAAGCCAAAAATGCTACAGTATCCAGCAAAATCTTGTTTTCCATTCAAAACAATAATCGGATAGATCCTATTGTTTCCATCCGGCTGTGAAGCTGCACAGGATGAGCATCAGTTCCATCCATTGCAGCTGTATTTGCAGCATTTTTCTGCGTAAGCTTGGGGCAGGTTTTCAAACCAATTATAAATAATATAATAATCCCACATCGGTCCGGTCCTCGTGTCCCTTGATAGTTGCTCCGCAGACAACAGTCTCGGGAGAATCATCTGAGACCTCATCCTGAAAGGATCACGAGTATGGTTACAGTTGAAAAGTTTTTTTAAAGTCAAACAAGTAGTATTAATGTTTTCAGCAATTAATTTCCATTGCTTTACTTACTGGATTGCGCTGGATGCTGATCATTGTCCCCACATGGTCAATGATGTAGTTGGCCCGGAGGTTCTTCGGGAAGCGCGCATTCCTAGAAGACAATGACACTATAATCGAATATGTACAAGGAACTCTTGTTGCTTTATTTTAGTTCTCTCATCGCAAGGAATCAGCGAACAGCTCACTTTCTCATGAAAACGAAGAGTTCGTGGGCCTCAGGCGGAGGGTCTCCATGAGCCGCCTGGTCATCCTTTAAGGTGGTGCTGTCGTCGTTCAATCGGGCCACGACCTATAAAGCTTTCACGGAGAAAATAAACAGTAAAAAAAAAAAATAACCTTTAATTATAAAATCAATAATTAATAAAAGGTACAAGTTGATAAACACAACTCGTTGCAGGAGCCACTACATTTTAACAGTTGTAACAGTTACAGTATCGTAAAAAGTGCGACTTTTGCTTGTACGTTGCAAGCTTTCAAACAATGAGCTGTAGGCTTTTAGACAAAGATTTTGAAGGTTTTAAAAGATAAGTCAATCATTTTTACGGGTGGGCTTGACAGGATAACCTTGAAAAGCTTCACACACTTATAGCGGCGTTGGAAACGCAGCAGAAAACGCATTACCCACTTATCGTTTTCTAGCTAAACCACCGGTTTTGCTGACAAACTTGAGAAATTACAAATTCGAACCTGAGTGTCGTGTGCGACGTCCGCAGCAGGAACTCCCGTCATGTTGTCGGCATTATTGAGGAGTCTGACAAAATGATTTAACTCGTATCTCCGTAAAAGTAACCCAGGTAACCTGCACGCTTCATGGTACTTCAAAACGTTGAAAATAAAGAGAGAAGAAACAGAATTTCGACCGCAAAGAAGAGGTGTTGAAGAAAGGCGATCACAGCACAGCATTCCCATCGAAAGGGGAAGTGTCTAATAACGAATTGGCAACTAATTTCGAATTTACTCCTCTACGACTGAATGAATCTTCCCCAAATTTTGGCAGCTCTTTGGATTGGTGGGGAGGAGCTTAAGTTTTTAAATTGGCGAATTTTGGCTCATTTTTGGGGCCACAGTGACGATAGATCACAGCGGGCACCGCCATTCGCTAATCGAACGCTAGGAATGCTGTGACAGCTATCACTAGAAGGCGAGCGTTCAAAAGGGTGGTGTGCTTGGCAAGGTGCCAAGAGACGCGAGTAATCGTCTATTATACGGATGCTTACTGCCGGCATTTTCATTCTCTCTTGAGTAGGGAATCTTGTGTATTTTCGTCTACACTTGTAAGATGTATATGTCTGGTTTATCACAGATATTACTTACGAGTGAAACACGTCCATTTACACAGCGTCTTTCTGCGTAGAATAGATTCGCATGCAAATTGAGAGAATGGAGGCGAGAGAGCGTGGAAATTGGAGAGACGCAGAGGCATTCGCAACTTCGGAACGCGGACTGGTAAAACTTTGTGTGCCCCGTTGACGTGTTCTTTTTTTCAGTGCGCTTACATCGCACGTCATGTGATATGTACATCTACGCAACAACCTGATCTACCAATTTTGAGCTTATCAAAGATCAGCTTCCTCAGGTGCGTAGCTTCAGTTGTTGTCGATACTCGCATTCAAATTCGCTTTCCGACGCTAATGATTCCGTCTTCCGTTGGTTATTTCCACTTTTGGCAGTGCACTTATGCTAAATAACGCGATTACAATCAAGAATGCGCGGAATGAAAATTTGAATACGAGGACCGACAATATTCGATTTACTAGCAAATTGTGAAGTATGTGCCTGTTCTGAAAACCGCTGTGAAACATATTTGGTGAAGCCATGCATGCACAAGAATCTACGGAGGTTGGACAGGCCAAGAGAAAGGCGGTCGCTGAGTCACAGTCTATCATCAAAGGCTGGCCAAAAAGAGACCAGTTGCCGAGGAAGGATTAGTGTCTCTCCCCCTTTTCCTAGACACATCTAATGTATATCATGTCAAATCGCGTGCTCAATCACCGATATATAATACTTAGAGATAAAGTCACACCTCACTTCACTTCTCTTGCTTTTGCGACTACCGCGATCGCGAATGGAACTGTCTACTAGGGACAACACACGCACAGCGTTATAAACCAAGCCAAAAATATCAAAAAAGCGAAACTGCATTTCAAATTTTATATTTGCGATTTTGCGAATGGTCCCGCACGGAAAACGATTAATCTTAATTGTAAAATGTAGCGCTTCTCTACCATGCCCCAAAGCAACATCTATGAACCACCACAACATCATGCACATTTTACAGACTGTATTATTATTCGCTTTTCGATACCGCATAATACTGAGCACGAAAGGAACAGTTCATCCGGTTCCAGTTTCCCCTTCGACTTGACTACAGTCTGTCCATCAACAAGGTAAACAATATTGTGTGTAATGTATGCCTTTACAATTCCTAAAATAAGATACGCTTTCCAGTCGCAGGGACAGACCTTCCGCTTCGTTGAAATTATTCTCGCGAATAATGTCTTCGCTCACGGTCAACTCTACGTAGCCATCTCGCGAGTCCACTCCTTCTCTGAACTGAAGATCTACTCCGAGGCCTATTCACTTCTACCTTTCTCACGGACTTTCACAGATTCAAGGCGCGTAGGGGGGGGGGTGCCTAGTCCAGTTGTCTCACAGCATTCCTAGCGTTCGATTAGCGAATGGCGGTTTCCGCTGAGATCTATCGTCACTGCGTCCGCAAAAATGAGTCAATATTCGCCAATTTAAAAAGTTAAGCTCCTCTTCATCAGTCCAGAGAGCTGCCAAAATTTGGTGAAGATTCATCCAGAAGTTGTGGACTAAATTCAAAATCAGTTGCCAATTCGCTATTAGACACTTCCCCTTACGGTCTGAATGATGTGGCCTCCGACAACGGCGCCCAAATTATACTGGGAGCTACAGTCATTAGCGAGCCATTCGTATCTATAGTACGGTCACCGAAAGTGCAAGATCACGCAAGTAAGCATGCGATTCAGTGGCGTTTCCACACGCCGCTTTCCCCACGAATAGAGGATACGAATCGTGTACTTATCGACGATATGTTTCGTTGTTTTTGGTGGCCAGAAGCGTCGCGGTTATGAATGATGCGTGAAACATAAGCATCAAAAGTACACGATTCGCATCCTCTACGCATGAATCGAATGCTCAGAACCTCGACGAGAACATCGCCTCGCTGTCCCCGACCATCGTTGCCTTCGTGAGGTACCAGAGAGTTCGCAGACACCGTTAAGATCACGATACGCCACACTTTAGCAGATTTGTAACAAACATTTTCCTGTCTCTCAAATGACTTTTGAACATGGTTTCCCCCCACCCAAGGCATAATGGCCAGTACAAATCTGATAGACCTCCGTTCTCTTGCAGAGGCACCTGCGGATGCCGCTGTGCAAGAGAACGGAGGTCTATCAATGCATCGGCCCAGGAACGTATCTCGAGACGAAGGAAGCAATGGAGATCGAGCCACATGGAGAAGCAAGAGTCACGGTAGCCATGCCAAGTGGGATTCACCGCATCACCCTCCGGCCAAGTCTACGGAACCGACTGAGAATGACTACTTTTCGCGCTGATATGGGAGATAAGACGGAAATCAACATTCTCCTGCGAAACAAAGGAAGCGATAAGATCAAGATCTCGAAAGGATCAAGATTCGTACATGCCATCCCCGAAGGAAACTTCATGAAGGGAGAAGACCCGTTCGTACCGAAAGAAGCAATCTGGGAAGACAGACTCCCCTCAATCCCCGAATCAGAGAAGACGAGCACAACCGAGACCAACGCAACCGAGAAGACGAGCACAACCGAGACCAACGCAACCGAGAAGACGAGCACAACCGAAACCAACGCAACCAAGACGACCAACGCAACCGAGAAGACGAACACAACCAAGAAGAACGCAACAGAGAAGAGCCAACCCTCCCCGTACCATAACGTCGGGTCAACTTCGCAACCCGAGGCCCCTCTCAACAGGCCAGTTAGTGGGGATCGGGCTGATAATCTTCTCATTCAGTTCACTGCTCCGGACGATCGACGTGTTACGGTCGGGACGACCGCTCGTACGGACCGGGGATGTACCGAGCCGCACGCAACCGCACCACCTGACCCACACTCTGCACGCTCCGCCGATGACTGAGTCGAGTCCGGGACCCCCGCCCCGAGTAGCCCCTCTCGTCCTTTGCCCTTGCCCCCTTCCTTTTCCCCCCTTTTCCCCTTTCCCCCTTCCCCCCTTCGAACGACGCTTGCATAGTGATAGAAATAAAGTAATGCGTACTACATTCATGGTGGGTACAGGGGTAGTTAAGACTTAGATGCCTTACGGTACACAACAATCTAGGTATCATCTCGTATTCACTATCTAGTCAAGTTATTCGCTATCCGGCTTGGAGCCTCTTGCGGATAAAGAGTGTTTTCATGGCGAGCTGTAGAAGTCGCAGTGTAGATACAGTCTACCACAGCTACCGATAAACAGGGTGGCATGTTTGAACACATGCTAAGAGTCATAAAGTACGCCCTTCAGAAGACGGTGGGAAGTCACGTAGTCACCGAAAGCGAGGTCATTTCTAATATTTATGCGACCTAGCGTTCCATCTCCGCTTTAATAGTCATTCCTAGGGACAGTCGATTTCATGTATCCACAGGCATCGAGTGTCCCGTCTAGAGCTCGCGAATCGATACCGTCTAATCCAATTAGGCACTTTTTTCCAGGGTTATGCTTCACTCCATACGTATTAGGAGATGTAAATAATGCTGACAAAGTTGGTAGTAAAACGTAACCGGTGAAAGTCGGCTACCGGTATCGATTCGCGGGCTCTAGTCCCATCCCTTCACAGTCTTCCCTAACAATAGATAAGTCTAGCTCCCTCCCACATGCGCTCAATTTTCATGCAAAGACACTATTCAGAACGCGGTGAAGACGACTCATTCACGCGCGCATGCGGATATCCTATAAGGGAAAACAAGCTGCGATTCCCGTCACACTATGCACAGATCGATCAAAAGTGCAGGTTCGGCAACGAGCCATTCCAGCTGAAAAGCACTCCCTACTTCATGGGTTCATGGCTCGATGACTATTACATCACTAAAACGCAAACCTTTCACTTTGGTTCCCTTACTATCACGGCACCGAACTTTGATTGGCCAGATGCAAATTGCATCTTATGGACATTCCTCACAATAAGATGCAACTTGCATCTGGCCAATTGTCAGTTTTTTCATGTGAGCTGTGCGCCGTTACGTATTTCCAAAGACGGACACACACTGACTCGAACGTTATCCGCTTTGCTATTGATGGTTGTATTGTTTGTATTCATCCCGCGAGATAAACGTGTGCTCTTGCTACTCGTACCGCATATTACCTCCATGCAAGATTGCTGAGGGATACGGCTTGTCTCCGCTCTGCACATTATATGTGCCCTCCTGCCAGCCCGGTCCTGGTTAAGAAAATCGGGCATATATATTATGTGCCAAGCCGCTATCCAGGGCTCAGGGTAACCCTTGCTTTTTTTACCCTTGCTCGTTATACTCTAGACCGCCGTCCTTGCATATCCCTTACATATAATTTCCTTATGTGGAGTCATGTCCAGTTCGTAAGGGATACGGTAACCATGGTTTACCTACTCACAAGGTGAGTTTGACGGGGGTTCTTTAATCTTTATTAGACACACACACACGTAATCTACGAGGAATACAGCTACAATCACTGGCATTCGCCTGCTTGAAGGATTAGGTCGCGTCGAAATCGTAAAAACTACTGTAGAAAGGCGAATACCATCGAGTTTGTGTGTTCTTCCGAGTTCATCTGAAAACCGAATCTCTGAATTTATTTATTATTGAAGGAAAGCGAACGTTGAGAGAGCTGCGCAGTTCTTTCTGCTAACCACCGTGAAACTTCAGCCGAAGCCGGGCTTTAGCCTATGCTGGCACTTTGCCAAGAGAGTTTCACTGTATTTAGCGGAGTGCGCTGCAAAGATTTCTCAACGTTCCTTTTCCTCCAATAATAGAACCCTAGAAAGTGATGAGGGTAGTGACTGAGTTTGACCCGTCTTACATGTAAATCTCGCTTGGTTTTCAAACCTTTATTTCTGTTCCTTCTTTGCTGATTGTGAGGAAAAAAAGGTAAAATGATCCCGATCGGCATGACAACTGTGAGGAAGAAAGCTTGACTCCCCTCTTATTCTTCCGCTAATGGACTCAAAATATCCACGATATTTCGCCCCTTCACCATCCTCATTCACTCTCCCTTCACTCGTCCTGGACGGTTACTCTCGTCCCTCTCTCACTTTCCCCGTCTTCTTCTTCTTCTTCATCCCATCCTCTTTACGCTCTCCGCGCTCCGCTCATCCGCGTCCCCTTTAATGTCTTCCTTCCGTCAAACAACGTGGTCAACCGCGAACGAACGCGGATGTATCGATCTGTCGCTGCTTTCGGTTTCGAATAAAGTGTATGTTTTGTTATCAAGTCAGCTCACGATTGATCAGAAATTACATCAATTAATCAGTTGGCGATAGTACGACTTACCGTAATCCCCATTTCAGGTCTGCGCATATCGACGACACGGCCTACGACAGTGAGGGTATGGAATACTGTAGTCCGTACTCCAATATTGTTCAGAATGATTTATGCGAGTAACAGTAGTGAGTCTAGGTACTGTACAGAGCTAATTCAGGTGCTCTAGTCCTCGAACTCAGACCGAACTGTCCAATTGCTGATACTGAAATCGTACGGGTTACGATAGCCGTTCCTCCTGGAGACACGGTAAGTTGTAGCCTAGGTATAGGAAACTAGTTCATAGGTAGGCTATATATAGTGTGGTGGTATTGCAGCCATAGAAAATCAAATACAGTAGCCCTCTTGCAGTCGAGTACGGTAGATTGCCGAATCGATGATGAAGGTGGGCATTTCATGAGAATCGACGGGTATCTGGAGATTGAGGAACGAGACGCTTCCCTTGAGATCGATGTGGAGGTCATCGAAGGGAGGTACGCGAGAAGTAGCAGCTACCTAGATATATAGACGAATTAATATATACATTTATTCAAATTTGAGTGACATAAAGTAAAAGGGGGAGATACAGTGCAGCAAATGACAGGTGATTTCAGCCTTACCTTCCCGAAGAGCCTATTCCCCATGGCAAGTCGGGTTCTGATTGTCGAAGGAAAACGATATCCTGTATCGGCAGAAGTGAGATTATGTATTTGACAAGATAGCGGCACAACAACATTTTTTGCTCTAATTTTCCTATAATATTTATTTGAGCTACTCGCCATTCACTCGCCTTTCTTCGAACGACTCTTCTACGGTCAATTCCAGGAGTCGACACGAACGGAGGTAGAGAATGTTCTTCCCAACAAATCGTTTTGATCGCCAGGGAACAGTGTTAAAATGTGAAGATTGTAGTATCTCTAAGGCCAAGTATATCGTTGAATAAGCGTATGCCATTCTTGAAATATCCGCATTTCAGTATATTTCAGATTGCGATCGGTGACCTGAGTGCCACAAGATTCGAGCAGTTGTGGGGAGTCTTCAACGGGGACGTCAAAGTGAATGGTAAGAACTGCATAGCTCCAACGAATTCATTAAGCCACTAAGTATTTCATTCGAAACGGTTTTGTCATGACCATCTTCTTCGCTTCATTACATTTTAACTTCGAAAAGGTGTCTTTAAGCGAACAATTGTTCCGAACTGCTGATCGATTCCGATCGCTTTGATCTTCCAGCGGTTAGGGGAAAGTGTGAGGAGTTCGTATTGCAGTGCAATGACTGGGATAACAGGTAAATAACGGAGTAAAGTAGGCTGAGTTTCTCATTTTTTTCTTCTGAATGTGGGACGAGTTCTCGTGTTTTGATATAAAATGCTTATCTATTTGAGTGTTTAATAATAGCAATATTGTCAGCCTATCCATATCAGTGCCTACTTCAAACCCGAGATCGCCGGTCACATTCTTCATGTGGCACAGAAGTACGGATTGTGGCGGCTCATGGTCAGAATATGTTTTGCGTTGTTTTCGCAATCCCTCACTAATGACTAACAATGCAGTGAAGATCAAAGATCAACGATCAAACATGAAAGACCAAAGATCAATCTTGAGGAGGAAACGCTGCGCCGCATCGACGACACCGTGTCGATCGGACAGGCGATGCGTGTGATGGCAAGGGGATCGGCGATTGGGGAGAGGTAGAGATAGGCAGACATTACTGACGAAATATATAGTTCCGCCAGTAAACACACTCCTACTTTATCTGGACTTTCCTCATGCCGCTCTGCTCTCTGGTCGGAATACGTAATGAGACGACTGACGAAACTTCTTTCTCTTCCACAGCCCTGCGTTTTTACGAGTTTTACGAGCTCATTCTTTTGTAATTCTGATAGGATCTGTGCTACTGCAATATAGTTGACGAAAAAGTTCCGTCAGTCATCTCATTCCCACTTTTGACGAGAGATCGAAGCGGTATGAAGAGAGAGAGCCCAGACGAAGTAGAAATGTGTTAAAGGGCCCCTCTGAGCACTTTTTGACCATATGATTTTTCGACATCATTGGACAGCTCTCACAAAGCTTCAAAGCTTGTCAGTGTGTGTAGAAAAACGTGAAACTTCTCCGTTGCTGAGAAAAAGCTGCGCAAAGATTTCTCTCGTTGTCTGCGTCTCTTCATTCCTCTCTTATCTCTCACAATCAACCAACCGCGCGTTAATTGGATGTACCTAGAAATGAATGAGGCGGGCAGAGGGGCCCTTTAAAACTGACGAAACTTCTTAGTCAATAATAATTGCACCCAATGCAGGTCAACGGAATTGCTTACCGCGAGGCTGTCCACAGTGCCGACTAGGAAGCGAACAAAGGTATAATTCTTTTTTCTTTTTTTTTTAATATTTTAATTCGTTTCTCGTAGATCTTCCTCGACTTCTCCGTTATCGACGAAGACTGGTCCGAACGGGTGGTCTTCGAGCTCTTCAACGATCTGTGCCCTGCCATCTGCCAGCGCTTCGCCGACTATTGCACCGGGGAATTGGTCCAGGACGGAAGGTAGAGCCTGGATACTGGGATGATTTGAAATGCAAGCGCAATGGCGTATTCATCGTCTGACTGTCTTCATTTTTCAATGCTCCCATCACTCTCTCGGTCTCATAATGCGATGAACAGGCTTAGTTTTCAAACCCTACTGATGCAGACAAATGCATCACGTGGAAGCTCACCCCTAATAGAGATGTTCCAATCAGGGAGAACTAAACGAAGTTTTCGACTACAGCGTCCTTTGCAAAGGTCCGTGGTCGCTGTACCTAGCCAGGCTCATGGGATATAACAATGAAAATGCTCCGCTTTCCTCTCCCTAACGCTTTCCGTTTTCTCTACTATCTATGAGGATATTCAGAAAGCTGCACCTTCGTGGCACCGCAATGTACAAGGAAGACTCGAACCTTTCCAACAGGGTATCCTACGATGCTCATTACATTAATTGATAAATTTAAAAAAAGTAAAATAAATTAAATAAGAAAAATTTAAAAAAAATAAATTTGAGCTGTACGCCTTCGACGAGCCGGAAGAGTCTGAACAGGGGACCAGCTGTCCGCCCTTCCGAGCCATTCCAGAAGGATGTACAGAGGCCAACGCTCTGTCGGGCTGCAGGTAGTGGCGAGCCTCGCACTTGCATTCCGAAGATAATGAGTCCGACCTATAATGTTTAAGAAATACCTGCAATATCTACATTGAAGGGATGATGCCATTAGGGTGTACGTTCTGGAATAGTTCATGAGAGCAACCTAATTTGCATTCAGTTAATTAGTATGCTTTTCCTCAGTGCGTCTCTCATTGCCTCAAGAGATACACTTCTTCCGGAGTTCGCCGATCACCCCGTCACTTTCGCAGTAACCTTCGACTATCCCGGGGTCAGTCTGAGCTGTGATTCTTCAAAATCAAAGCTTGACATTAGCTGCAAACTAAGCAAAAGGCAAGATTGAATATGTATTGTATCCTTTAAAAAATTGGAAAATTAGTAGCTACTTCTCTTTTAGGTATATTCCCTTTCAGATCGAATGCTGTGAAAAGTGCCGTTCGGCGCAAGACGTCGTTATCTTCGGGATGGTGGTGGAGAATGCAGATGCCCTCGACTACATTGCAGACGAGTCGCGGGATTTCATTATTGGCGAGAGCGGAATCTACGTGGAAGAGGAGCCCTCGACCCGGTGAGGCCCTTTATTGTTGAAATATTTTTTGGGATGATATCGGAATCCGATAATCGGATAGAGTTGGACAGATGATCGATGAGCGTGTGTCAAAGTGTCTGCCTCTCTTCACAGTCCTTCTTTGTCTCGGATTATTTTCACACTTCGGTGACACGCTCATCGATCGTCCGTGGAACTCTCATGTCAGAAAGAGACACAAATTATTTCTAATTTCAGGTGATTGGCTGGGTTCGCCTGGTTGTCTCACACTTCCATCTGTCTTCACCTTCAATTGCACTATTCGATAAAGTTTTCCGGGCTATTGAACTGTCGTACATTTTTTACATATCAGTGCATCTTACTCGTTTAGCTCTCATTGAGCGGAGTAGATTGATAAATGATGTTGGGTCGATTTCGGTCCAATGGAGGTATTTACAATGTACGATTATCTCAAATGTGGTCAGAAATCATCCGTATCTATGAATGAGTTGCAGAAGATGCGGTAAGATGTAAGGAATAGGTTCCACATTGTTGTGCAGATCAGGATAGGGGAAGAAAGGAAAGAGGAGACCCACAGCAGATCAGAGAGGTCTAAACCGGAACAACCGATTCGGTTGAACCGAACACCAAGCGTGAAGAAAATCTTATGAGGAGTCAATTAAGAAGGAAGTTGTATTCCGTTCCATAGTTAGATGTATCACTTATACTTCCGAGATCTAGGAATTACTTACGATCGCACTCTCTCTTTTGCCCCTCACATGTATTCAATTGTATCCAAGGCCTCAACTCGATATTCGTAAATATTTAGAGCTGTCACCTGGTCTCCCTGCAAAGTTTGTCATATTTGTGCTATTGAACAAGTACAGCGTAGTTACACTAGAAGGGTATTCTCTCGTTGCAACCTCACTACATGTTCATATCCATCCCGGTTACAGTACCTTCACCTTGTTCCATTGACTCATAATTAGAAGCATCCTTGATCTCTCGTTACTGTATAAGTCACCTCATGAGGAGATAGACCTACCGGTCGATAAGTTTGTATGTAGATCGTGTAATATTCGCATTTCTCGTACAAATTCTTTCAAAGTTATTAGATCTAAGTGCAGGACCAACTTTGCTAAACATTTTATCACTAATGGAACTGTAGATAAGTGGAATTCACATTATGTTATCATATCTGTTATGTTATCTATTATGTTATCATGTCTGCTTCTGTTGAATCTTTCAAGACACGGCAGCCATTCGACCGATAAGGTGCTACGGTCGCCGGGACGCGCTTGCGTACGCGTCGCGTCAGCTTTTGAAAGCGTTTGCGCGGGAAGAAATTATGCTAATTAAAATTTTAGGCTATTATTCAGGCTGAATCATAAGAAAACAATAGAGAATAAAAGAAAACAACAGCAAAAGTGAGGCAAAATTGCGAAAAGCTGCGGAGACGTGAAAGAAGTTTCGAATGCAACCCAAATCGAAAAGTGCGAGTACAGCGAATAACGAATGTCATGACTTATACTTCACGGTAACATCTTTTCAGACCTGTAAGAGTGTAAATCTCGCAAAAGAGCATGAACAAGCACCTAGAACCTATAAATCTCCCGTGACATTTCTGTTCAGGGCCCAAAAATTTCGCAAAAGGTTAAGTTGACGAGAGATGGCTCCCGCACGGCAAGTTAGCATATATAATTTTCTGGCACGACATTGCTCGTCGTGCCAGAAAAGCGTTTTAAGAGTTGATCTTTCAAAACTGAGATTCCCGGCAACTTCAACTCTTCTGATGACTTCAACCGATCCCTCTATTGGTGCGAAGTACTTTGTTTCGTTGTTCAGAGTTGTGTAATCGGAATCGAATTGGAGCACCTGAACATATTCTATTTGTATTTTGTTATTGGTATTTTTGCAACATATGAAGTCTGAAAATAAAGGCTCTTAGTCGGGTGTTGCACGCGGTAGTACACTTTTGGGATTCACTATTTTTTAAATGACGTTTTCTTATTGTTTCACTGATAGTTTTTCAAGGGTTCAATTCAAATTTAGGTACGTAACGATACTTAACGGCTTTACACTCACATCTCCTGCTTCATACTTGAAGCTTTCTTTCTTGTTCATAGGCAACACGATGAATGCGAGCTCGTTGTCACGGCCCTCCAGGATATACTTTACCTTTAAAATATTTTTAGGGTTAACTAAGTTGCTATATTATTTTTTTAAACTATTTTTTAACTATTTTAGAGCAAGAAAAGCGTTTAGCCTCTTAATTCTAAGCAACCAAATGCTTTTTTCAGCCTTAGATTCAAACCACCGATACTTGATTAAAATTCAAGCGGTGACGGTTTATATATTTTTGGCCCTAATCTTGCTCAATATTGTAGATGCTGCTTAATTTTCCCAATCAATATTTGTTTTGTTGTAGTAGTTAGTTAGCTTACTTGTTCAACCGGTTGCTCTCGAAGCACCCACTTCCCTTCCTTCTTCACTTTCTCGTACAACGGTTTCGTCTCCATCCGCACGAGTACTCCAAGCACAACTTCGCTGAAAGAACGCAAAAATTGTATTGCCTCTTTAGCCTTTCTTTTTCTTTTATTTTTATGTTCAAGATAATGTGATTTTTAAGAAATGTTAGCACTTATATAGATATTAAGGGTTTAGTTATGTTTTAGTTGGATATGCTTACATCCCCGTTTCCTCCTTAGCGAGACTGGAGAGCTTCGTGAAATCCAAGTTTTGCCCAGCGAAGTAAGACAACGGCTGAAAGTGTTCCATTCATTTTAAAGCAATTTTGAGATCAGATGAAATATATTTGGAAAATTTAATTAAGCTATTCATACAGGATCGAAGTTGCGAGGGGCAACTGGAGGGAGGGTGGAATCCAGTTGAGTGGGGGGTTGGAGGGGGACGGTAGAGGACTGGTGTTCGGGGGATTCCTCCCGGCGCCTCTTGAGAGGCGACGTTGGAGAGGACATCGAAGGAGCCGTAATGCTGGGGGTTACGAGGTCTGTAAAAATATTCATGTATATATATAGAACGTACTTCTGTTTTCCTAAAAAGTTTTTGACTCTCTCACTTTTGCATATTCGCCTGATACTTGGATTTTGGTGTTGTGTATTGCGAAGTAAAAAAAAATGTAGATGCGTAATAAGGTTTTTCAAACGAGAGAGCATGCAAAAATGAGAGAATTAGACGCAATTTGAACCAATTGTAACGTACAGATTGGTATAATACGCTATGCCTACAAATCATCAATCCTTAGCCCTCTACTGCTAAGAATTAGGGATAGCTAGATGGTGCAGCGGTAAGTAAAGCCTACTAGGCGTAGAGGTATTTCAAGGGGGACAAGAGGATAGACAGATAAGAGACTCAACCCCAAGAGGAAACGGTCAAAGCAACCGCGTGCTATCCCTTTATTAAACGGGAAGTTCACCTTGCTCGATGGGTACTCCCTCGGTCTAGGCTACGGTCCCAGAATGGTTAGCCCAACAATGATTCATGCCACGATGTAATGCGCGACTCGAACACTCTCATAGCTTCATTACTGTCTACGATATAATTCTATACCGGTAAAGCACAAAGGAAGACCGGCTGGAGAGACCAGCCGGGTGGTCCGAGCGGTCGAGAGACGAGTGTTGGTAGGGGGACAACAAGAGATATGGGGGCTAGAGATAGAGGCAGGGCGGTGCCATTAGCTGAGGCATGACGAAATATTATACCCGCTATATAAATATGTTTTAGTTGTACCTGCAGCAGAGGTGGTTCCCCTCCTTGCCTCCTCGCTTAGAGTGCAGAATGTAATTGCCTTCACCACCTAAGAGCGTTTCTATTTCTTTTGTATGCCCTACTTCTTATGATCTGTTTTGGCGTTTTTTGTGAGAAGGGGGGTAGGGGGGCGGGGGTTAGTGTTCGCAAAGATTGACTGGTCTTTGTGCCTTTTTATGATCATGGATTAATTTCAAATTAAAGGATGATAGGTTAATCTTTCATCGAACGTTTTTTATTTTCCTTTTGTTTACCAATTCTTTTCTGGATCATTTGCATTGAATTTTAATTTTTTTTCGGTTGCTCTTCAACTACTATGTGCAGTTTTCACACGTATAGGGAGGGGTATGTGCTCCATTGAGTTGTGAATACCTTGAAACCCAGCTCCTTTGACCTTGCGAGCGCTGCGAGCGCAGCACGAATTCCTGCCTTCATGGGGAAGTTGGATGAGCCAGTTCCGAGAAACGGCGAGATCTAAAAGAAGCTGATTGGTGCTGCAATAGGACATGATTCATAATATGTTTCAACAGCAAGATTTGTCGAACATAATGCCGCATGACGCAGAAATCTGCTTGCTTCTCTAACAAATATTAGATATGGTAATTAGTTTTTGAGTTAGTTGGGCAACATGCTTGCAAATGCACATCTTACCAGCTTTCCAGACTTCGTCCTTTCTGCTTCGCGGAAGACAGACATGTAGGCCTCGATGAGGTTGTTGATATCTGCCTCCGTTGGTTCCACTCTGGGGGAAATTTGAGGCTCATTCACGAAGATTATCCCTGGAAGTCGATGATATTAATTATATTATATATCCGAAGTACTATCAATTTTGTAGTACTTACTCTTAAACGCTTTCCACCCCTTACAAGGAACTGAGATAGAGTCGTTTGCCGGAATGGAAGTCATCTTTCGCTGGCCCAGCTCCAGTTCGATCTCGTGGAGGACGGAAGTGGCCTTCACCTTCTTCTTGACGCTCTCCGAAACCCCGGAACCTAAAAACATGGATTGTGAGAGTTTTTTTCGACGTGTTGACGTTATCGTCTGATATTTTA
This sequence comes from Micoletzkya japonica, assembly GCA_900490955.1. NCBI lineage: Eukaryota > Metazoa > Nematoda > Chromadorea > Rhabditida > Diplogasteridae > Micoletzkya > Micoletzkya japonica. The sequence goes on from LS825298.1 coordinate 299,894, forward strand.
CAAGCTTCATTAAAACTTGCCCGTAATATTTATTCAGTTGTTGAAAACTGTTGAAAACTAATCGTTTGCGAACAACTCTGGTGGTATTTGTAGTGAAAGAACGTGGTGTTTATGAACTCTTACCTACGAGATGACGTCCATTCTTCGTCTTGAATATGATCGCGTCTCCGGTTTGAGAGACGATGTCGGCACGAATACAAGTTGGAATCAAGAGAGACATGAATCTGTGAAAGAGCTCTTAGATTTGCAAAACAAAAAAAGAAACGTAGAAAACCGCGAGGGGGGAGGGGGGGATTGCATGCCCTATTTGAGATGTGAGAAGATAGGAGAGTGAAGGAAAGCCCGGTAAAAAGTTATGAAGATCGAATCGAGCGGATCGGTAAGGGAGTGCGGATAATGCTCTCTCAAAATGAGCTCTCTTATATAGCAGTTTCTCTGGCATTGCGTTCCCAGATACTATCATAAACGGTCACTAAACCGGGGGAGGGTGGAGGGGAAAGGGGGGAG
>LS825298.1:300500-310918 GCA_900490955.1 Micoletzkya japonica
CAATCTGGTATATAAAGACGGAATCCATCATCGCTACTCACCTCTACTCGCTTATCTCGTGCTGCTTCCAACTCTTGCCCTTTCCCCGCTTCCGTCTTCCCAATGCGTACTTGGTACGTACTCGCCTTCGCCATCTCCGTCGTCCTATGTGGCACAAGGGACGTCATCCCCCGTGAACTGGTGATTCTGGACAGAGACTCCGGATTGTAAGTGTTACTTTTACTTCTAATACTTCATCTGTGAGATCCTGTGACATTGAATTGCCGTTGCGAGAAATCATGCTATTGAAAGATATTTACCAGTATTTCAATTTTGATATTCCAAGCATGCATCTTGCATAATGTGTGTGAGAGGGGGAGAAGGAGTGAGAGCGCACGAGGGAAGGGAAAACTTTACAGTACTGCTTGTGCACTTTCCTCAATTCTCACTGTTTTTATATACATATATGGCATAGTGCTTAATAATTTCACCTGTCTACGATTGGAGACGAAGAAAAAGTATGTATCGATCTATTCAGCATTCCCGGACAGATGAGAAGATTGGATGTCACCATCAACATCAGATCATACGACGTCAACGCCACGAAGGTTGCGGAAGTTGTGAGAGAATACTGCGGAATTGGTTGGTAGTTTCTCGTACTTCAGGCCTGCTGTTCATTCTTAAAATGTATCGTAGCATAGCACTTTTTGTTACAGTTCGCCCGACGCCCGTTGACGCCCTCGCCGTACGCTCGAAGAGGGGTGTGGTGACGTTCGTCATCGGAAATACAGTGTTCGAAGCGGTCGTCAATCTCGCTGGGACCTCGATGGCGGGATTGGTCCTGTCGCATTTGTTCAAACGTGAAGCGCCGGACTACTCAGCTCAAATTCATTCGTGAATTAATTAATGTTAATATACTATTCATATATTAACATAATATTTATATTACTTAATAGACCACAGGCGTATATGAAATAAACATAAATACATATAATATTTAAACAGATAGGTTGTTTTGAGGAATCTAAAAAGGAAAATAGGACTCCTATTGCATTTTTCAGACTATCCACCGAAGTGAAAGAGGTTATGGAACGCCAGTCTCTTGAAAGCTTCACGACTGACATGCGGGAACTGATCTCTGGATCGAGATTAATAGGAGTTTTTCTACGTTCTGTGCCTAAGGTTTGTACTCAAATATCTTTTACATTTCCCGATGCTGAACCCTTACAACAAAATTACAGGATTCTCTGGAGAGAATCGGCATGAAAAGCCTGGCTGAGTTGAGTGCGAAGGTTACTGCGAGAGTGAGAGATTGTTCGGCAGAAGAGATGGCGGTTCGTGTGACGCTCGAGTACACACATCCCTCTGACAACGTAGCGGGAGTTCTTTACAAGGTATGATTTTTAAGCTTAGGCATTGTTATTTCTATTAGTGGAAGAGCAGCGGACCAGTAGAAAAAATTTGATTGTACCTATTAGGTGGTCGATGCCGGTAGCGTAATTGGGGGGCACTACACATACTTTCGAGCAATTCCGGAAGTCTTCGTTGCCGAAGGAACTGGAGCAATAGAGCCCGTTGACCGTTGCTCTTTCTTGGTGAGTCATATGAGACTGTTCGCATTGCTTCTTATATTTACTGCACGCACTTCTAATCAAGTACGATTCAGTTGGGATACGTCGTCTGCGAAAGAGCTGAGGAGAAGACTTGGACAGGATGTCATGTATCGGACTACCAGCACTCCTGTGAGCAAGTAGTGGAACGAGTAGAGAGGAACAAACCAGTTGTTCGTGAAGTCGGTGAGGCACTCGTGCTGGCCTGCAAGGAAGAGGTCAGTTTATCCGCAGCTGGAGTTTTAATGCGTCCTGCGTTTGTTATATATTCTAATTCTAATTCTAAACACAATTATTATTGTTACATATACTAAACGTATGTTACAGAGATACACAATCGAAACTGAAGGGCGCCTCGAGAATCATCCTATGCCGGCTGGTGGTGTCGTCGTTCTTGAACTACGACATACTGATGCACTGGTAACTCCGACTGGACGTTATCACGGAAGGAAGATCGAGACAATGCGACTTACCGCCCTCGTGGTAAGCTATTGAGATAATTTTGTTTTGTGAAAGAACTATTCAATATATTTCTACTGTATACATATTTTGAGTTTTTTAAAGTTTAACGTTATGTATTATTACTAAATTAAAATGATCTAGGTCTGTCTGAGTAGCGAGGTTCTATATCTTTTTTTCAGCCGAATTCGCACGAATTGCCATCGGGTGTCGAAGACATGGGATCGAAACGGGCCCTGGTTGTGGAGAGCAAGAACAACGCTATCGGACGCCATATTGGTACAGCCAGTATCGTGGGAATAGTATCGGGTGTGGTTGTATTTGTATTGCTCTTGGTCGCGGCCTTTGCCTACATTTGGATACCTCCAATACAAGCATCTGTTCGTTCCCATAAGGAATGCAAGATCTGCTCTGCCAGAAACGTTTGGGGGGTTGTAGCTTAACTACTCTGCTTCTTCTGTTTTAATTATCTTGTATTTTTGACGATTCTATGATTGTCAATGTTGTTGATAGATGTTTTGTGCTTATTGGTAAACACCACGTAATGTCGTACAGAAACATTCGAAACGATTCAATTGCCGACTTATTCATTTACCCTTATACTACTGGAATCTCCTAAAAACAACTAAATTCAAGTAACCTCGTATAGTTTATGAATTTCGACGTAATTCAGATGCCGACGAAGCCAATTAGTTCTGAAACGTCCTAAACTCAACTAAATTCAAATAACGTCGTACAATTGATGAATTTCGACGGGATTCAGGTGCCGACGATACCAATTAGTTCTGGAATGCCCTAAAATCAACTAAATTCAAGTAACGCCGTACAGATGATGAAATTCGACGGGATTCAGATGCCGACAAAGCCAATTAGTTCTGAAACGTCCTAAAATCAAGTAAATTCAAGTAACATCGTACAGTTGATGAATTTCGACGGGATTCAGATGCCGACGAAGCCAATTCGTTCTGAAACGTCCGAAAATCAACTACATTCAAGTAACGTCGTGCGGATGAAGAAGTTCGACGTGATTCAGATGCCGACGAAGCCAATTAGTTCTGAAACGTCCTAAAATCAAGTAAATTCCTGTAATGTCGTGCGGATGTTGAATTTCGACGGGATTCAGATGCCGACGAAGCCAGTTAGTTCTGAAACGTCCTAAACTCAACTAAGTTCAAGTAACGTCGTACAGTTAATGAATTTCGATGATTTTGAGGCGTCAACTGAGTTAACTGACTTCGAGTGTCTTTCTATGGTTTCACTTGACCTCTACAATTCTTCTGGAGGTCTCTGACGGGTCAACTGATATTTATCTGATTTCGAATGCATTCTGAGAGTTCCACGAGGTTTTACGGGCCTCCCGAGGTACCTACAGTTTCTCCTGAGTTTCTGCTATTTTTTTAGGATTTTTTCGAGCTTCAGGGTGCTTCAACCGTGTTCAACTTAGTTCCGCTAGTTTGGCTTTTCTTAATATCTTTGGCTTCCGTGAAGAATAAGACTAATATTATTTTCCCACCTTTAGCCCGGTTTTCCCTCCTTGCCTGTGTTGTCACGACGTTTCACCAGTCCGTGTTCCGAAATTCCGAATGTCTCTGCGTCTCTCTGATTTCCATGCTCTCTCGCCTACACTCTCCTAATTTGCATACGACTCTATTCTACGCAGCAGGACATAGTGTTGTGACTTTGTATACATTGTACAATCTACCATTTTATCTGCATATCTTCTTTCCCATACCTATATATTTGCCCACCCGTAAAATAAAATATTGTTAATATAAATTATGCAAAATGATTTTCAAAAAAATTTTGAAAAAATCGTAGAACTACGGCGGTTATGTCTGTGACAAACAGCACTTCAGAGTACTGTATTCTGAGAATTTGGCACGTTGCCAAATCTCCACGATTCATGCTTTCGTGCCCTGCCTGAGGCGTTTTTCTGGTTTCGTTGCTTCGTTATCTGTTTGTTTAGGAATGGACTACCCACCGGGCTACGCTCCATCCTCTACCCGCCAGAGGGGTCCACCCACCCCCGGGGCAGAGGGGCCCAATGGCCAAAGCCAACCCGACTTTCCGAATATGCACGCGCAACTCGGGCATATGGTGAGATTCCCGGTTTACTTTTTCTCATCTTTTCAACTTTAGAACATTCTTGTCGAGCGGCTAGCCAATTAGTAAAACTTTACATCGTAAAGTTTCTAAAATACGCGGGAAGTATAATTTATATTTCAGTGATGTTCATAAATTTAAACAAGTGAAATTCAGGTTTGGGAGGCCGGCAGTAAGCAGCTGAAAGAGTCGTTCAATGCCTACGGCCGAATCGACCTTTTCCGTCCGTACTTCGACGTCGAACCCGTACAGGTTAGAGTGCGTCTATCGAATGAGAGATCAGGCACACCGAGAGAGTGGAGAAGAGAGACGAGAATGAGATACTTATTAGGGCGTAAAAGTCGCCCTCTGGTACAGGCATGGTGGAATAAACCGTTTCCTCTGTTCCAAATGCGTTCGAACCTCTCATCTCGACGTAGATTGGACAGGGTTACCTACATGTTATGTTTCTAGTTCGCCGCAAAAACAACTGCCCATTATGAGGGGCAGTATGAAGCATAACTGCTAAAAGAACTCTAAAAAAGAAATGTACTCACAGTCTCTTGATTCAGGTGCGCAACCGTCTCCTTCAGTCCTTCCTCCCCCGTCGCCCCTCCCTCATCACTCCCTCCAACGACCTCTACGGGCCATGCATGATCGTGCTCACGATGGTCGCCCTCCTGCTGTGGAACATGAAGAGTTCGGGGTATGGTAGGCGGGTTACTGTAGCTTGGGATAATTGAATCAGCTAAGGGGCTAGTGTGGGTTGGACGGGTTGAATCAGCAAGAGGGTTACTGTAGGTAGGACAGTTCAGTCAGCAAGATCATACACGGGCACGCACCCGGCCGTCGGGTGGTAGGCCCCTCTTTTAGTCAGATGCTTAACTTGGCATCACGTTACGCAAGAAACCTTATTGGTAGGCTATGAAAAACTACTATTTATACTGTGGTAGGCCCCAAACTGAAATAATTGTCAGTAACCCTGCCCACGTATGAGCAAGATCCCTAATTGTCACACACAGACACCTAGCTCCTTTCTTGCAATTAGCATTCTGACAACCGATTTAGCCATAAAAGTCAACTTGATTTTCTTGTAGGTAAGATCAGATTGACGCTTGAAAATCGCTAGCTGGGCTTGTCCGTCCTTATATCCTTATGTGACCATACGTGGGCAACATTTTGAGAAACGGGCCTACCAGTGTACGAAATCAAGCCTATCAATTGAAATTTTGTAGGAAATATAGGCCTACCAAAGTAAAATTCCGAAGAAATTTGGGCCTACCACACATACTTCGGGTCGGTGCCCACGTATGTATGTGATCAATGTTCCCATCGTTGTTCGAACAGGGTTACTGTAGGTTCGTGGTCCCGAACGGAACGCTGATGGGCACGGCGTTCGTGTCGTGCTTCGCCGCCTGGATATTCCTCTCGGGAATGGTACGGTATACGGTAGATGGAAAGGCTTGCAAGGCTAACGGTTAGATTGGGTGCGGTAGAGCTGTTTAAAAGTATGTCCTGCCAAATTAGATTGCATCTTGCATAGGAAAGCGCCTCATTCGGAAAGCGACTCAAAGGTGCTTTGTCTATTTCTCCAACTCGTGCAAAGAAGTCTATTCCATCTCTGCTAACAACAATTATTCTACCTTTTATCCCTTTCTCCTCTCTCGATAAATGCCGCATTCAGGTATACTTTGCGTGCTTCCTCCTCTCAACCGACGTTTCCCTCGTGCACACCTTCTCGCTCTTTGTAAGTCACTATTTACGTGGGCAGATTTACCGAAAAAAATTTTATTTTACACCCTCATTGCATTGAGATTTTGATTAGCCTACCAATAAAGCAATGTTGTACTTAGTAGGTTAAACTTCTACCAAAAAGAAGGACCTACCACTCTCGGGGTGATACCTTTTTTTAGATTGAAATCAGTTATAAGCGCGCGATGCGAACTTGATTTCCTAAGCCTGTTCTAGGTTGTTCTATCAATAGAGATGTGCGTGATCGTTTTTTAGATGCCCATTTTTTACATGACAGATATTGACCAAGAGAATCCGCATACGCATCTCTACATCTCCATCTCTCAGGGTTACTCGATGACATCGCACTGCGTGGTCCTCCTCCTCACGTCGCTCTTCCATCCTTCCCACGACCACCTCTACTTCTTCTGCCTTCTCGGCCTCTTCTGTCTGCCGTCGGCTTTGAGAATGGTACGTGGTAGGAGTTGAAAACGAAAGCCTCTTAATCGAATTTAGTTATTCTTAAAGCCTAGTACGTGGTTTTAGCTCTATCACGTGGATCTATCGGTTTTGGATTGCAAAATAATGAATGAATGCAAAGAAAAAGCAGTAACGTGTTCCACCATTTTCCTGAAAGCATCCACGTTCGCAAATGTAGTAAATCTCTTGGAATCATACGTGGGCAACCTTCCCCGCAATATTTTTGAGAAACGGGACTACCAGTGTACAAAATCAAGCGTACCAATTGAAATCTTGTAGAAAATATAGGCCTACCAAAGTAAAATTCCGAAGGAAATTTGGGCCTACCACCCATACTTCGGGTCGGTGCCCACGTATTATGCTTGTAATCGCTATTACTGTTTCCCCCGTTGCAGGCTTTCTACCTGGCCTCACGGACACGGGAAAAGCCGTATAAGGTTGGTCTTCTTCGCGTAAAATTGAAATATAAAAGCAAAATTGGTGAAGAGTGCTGCTTAGAGCCCGCCGCGAATCGATACCGATAGTAGGTGTTTGCTGGTTAGGTTTCCTAATCAACATTATGCGATTCACATCTCCTAATACGTGTGTATTGAAACATAAATCTGGAAAAAGCGCCTGATAATAATAATAATAAAAGGCATCGGTTCGCGAGCTCTAGTGCTAGTAGATGCCTGCGGGCGGGAGGTGTGGGACCCCTCCCGCCCCGCAGGCCGACGTTTACTGTGAAATTACCCCCGTACCGCAGTGCGAAATTACTCACACCGCTATGCTAAATTCTCGATTTACATGGCTACCCTACCGCATCTGGAAAGTGACCCCCTACCGCAAAAATAGCTTCACGTATGCGTATTTATGCCCTGCAACAGACTGTCAAACGAATTGTCAGAAGAATGGGATGTTCTAATGTAAGTAGTAATAAAAACGCCGTTCTCAGGCAACCCTGATGGCGGTCGTGATCGGCGTCCACCTCCTCTACATAACCTACCTCCACTTTGGCTTCCACGTCGTTCTGGAAGGTTAGGGAAGGGAACAGTCCGCTATCAAAACAAGCATAATCGTTTGCTAGCAACGTTTCTTATCACTTTGAAAGACCGGGTTTGGCCTAGAGTTGTTCAGCCTACCAATGGCAAAGTCCTAGCAAAGCTTTTTTTTTCGAAGTTGCATTGCATGAACACTATGCAGAGTTCTGAATATTGTTCACCAAACTCTTCTTGTATCAACCGCATACTTTCCCTTAGCCATTTCATTGCAGAAATCGACGAGATTCTCGGGGATGCTCCTGCGGGAGACAAGCCTGCGGCTCCACTGCCTACCGTAGCACCCCCAGCACCCTAATCAGGAACCAATCTTTGTTGGGAAAAAACCATTTCACCCTATCGGTCACACGATTGCAAGTAGAGCATCCCATTCTGGTACTTTTGATGGTTATGTTTTGTGACTAAATGGTAATGAGCATGCTCTGCTTCTAAGTACTGTAGACAAAACGAACGGTCGGGTGGGCTGGATCCTATCTATCTTCCATCGATTTCAGAGATATGCATAGCTTAGATATACCTCAAATTGTGTAATATACATATGCTACAGATGAACTATCTATCATTACGGGTGGGACGTTGGTTATTGTGTTGTAGTGGATTACGGTACGTTTTGTTTGCTCGTTAGATAAAGCCTATTGGATGCACTAGTCAAGCTAATATAGAATTTCCGTGCTAGAAATGAGGGAATAATGTGGGGGTAGTCAGTCATTGGATTGCATGCAATGCTATGTGCGAGAGAGTCTCTCGCCCTCTCCCCTCCCCTCCCCTCCCTCGCTCGCTTTATCCGATCCTCTCATACCCTCTCCCTTCCCCTCTACCTCCCCAGTGCATTTACTCTTCTCTAACTCTAACACTCCCCAGCCTATGAGACCTGACTCTCCAGGAAAAGGGAAAGGAGGGGGGGGGATTCGTAGCATTGATTTCTGTGGAGTGCCGTGTATGAGATGCTGCGTATTTTCCCATTTCTTTTTCCACATTTCGCCTTTTGTGCTGGTTCCTCCACAATATGAAGCAATTCCTATAACCCTAATAATTTCTTAGCCCCTGATTTCGGGCTATGTCTGTATTGTGAAATGCGCATTACGGCAGTCTGGCCTTTCTTCCAATGTGTAGCTCGTGAAAGTTTAATGCAGTAGGGACGACTTACTTACTCGTCGTCCGTGGGTATTCTTTGGAGAGAGTGGGTCGTTGGGAGGGAGTTGTTCTTCTTTTTCTCTTTCCCCCCACTCAAAATAACGTTGTGAACAGCTCGTAACGTCTTGTTTGCGAAGATACTATGCCTATTATGGTCTTTCTGCATGGGCTATGCCATAATAGTCTCAAAGGAACGAAACAAAATAAAAGGACCAAAAGGACTCGATTGCAGATCTCTATTCCAGTCCGTCTAGCTATTTGTCTCGAACCTCAACGCATACATTCATCAATGCACTAGACTATAAGTTCCGCCAGCCCAAATGATCTCCAATCGCAACTGGCCTAGTAACTCTCCGTGCACAGAGCGAAATTTCCCCACGGCGCGACCCCGCCCAAATTTCCCGCAGCCGGCTGGGGAAATTTCCACCCCCTGAATTCAGAATTTAGTAGGGGGAGGCGCAATTTCCCTAGCCAGCTAGGGAAATTTCGCTGAATGTGCTCTCTTTCCTCCACTGTCTTAAATTGCATGTCCATCTATGGCGCAGAACAGAAAGAGTATTCATCCCTTTATCCCTGTGTATCATCCTTATGCTGGTGCAGGCCTAAATATATATTTTAAAGTAAGCTAAATAGTAGAGTTCTGCAACCGAGTCCCTTTGGCCAATATGTTTCATTCTTTTTGGTGACGAAACGTGTCGCGGTTTGGAATGATTTATGAAACATAGGCAGCAAAAGGACTCGATTGCATAACTCTACGAAATAGCTGTGCTCTAGCATGACGGAGATGCGCTTTGCTATTCTGCCGTGACGTGCAGCATTCTCCTTTCGCCGCTTGTCTTAAATGTCTGCTCAGAAATATCTAGACGTGCACAAGGCACAATTTCCCCAACTCGAGACTTTGTCGTAAACCTTTTGGTCATTGTGATATTATTGACGAAAAGTTCCATCAGTAAACTCATTCCTACTTTGTCTGCACTCTCTTCATACCGCTTCGCTCTCTCGTCGGAAGTAGGAACGAGACGACTGCTTTTCCTCAACTGTATATGTGTCCGTCGATGGCCAGCGTTACTTAAAGTCTGGATTACTCGAATCGCTTCTTAAATGCATTACGTGAAACATAGGTGACGACGCGGCTGCCTAAATACTCGGAAGTATTCGCTCGGTCTGTCTGTCCTTTCGCTAGAAAGAGTGCGTTAGGCTCGGTAGCGATGTCGGGGAAGGAGAGTATGTGTAATTTATCCATTGAAGTGTTTGCATTAGACCCCCTCTCCCTCTCTGTCCCTCCCATTTCATCTCTCGATTAGTCACACTTCCTCTTGAGCAAGCTAGGGATATTGAAGATAAGATGTGACTCATCTCATAAGTAAATGATAGTTACTTCTGCTTCATAAAGTATCGCATATACTGAATTCTTTGTGATTTATACCGTAATTGAAACATAAAAGAAGCGGGTGAACGTATCTTGCCATCGAAATGCCACTACGCGCGGTGAAGGGGACGGTAGTCTCTCGCCTAGGTGAGAAGTAATCGAAACGGCAAACACAATAGGGACGAGATTGCGAGTGAATGAGGAGGGAATGAGAGGGTTATAGTGGAGCTGTCTTGGTTACCGCTGTGCGCAATCAATCTCATTACTGGGGCAGTGAGGGGAAAGTCTCATACTACTTTTTTACTGAAGCGTCAGAATACGTATAGTGGAATAAAAACATACACTGAGCGAAAATATACCAACTATTTGGTATACAAATATACCATGAAACCCATCATGCATATTTTATACCAACATGTTGGTATACAAATATACCAACGGCACCCCCCCCCCTTCTCGCCTCTCGCTCGCGAAAATATACCAACGACAGATCAACGAAAATATACCAATGCTGTCCTTCCCGGCCGGCCCTCCCCA
>LS825298.1:314636-325383 GCA_900490955.1 Micoletzkya japonica
TAGGTAAAACTTTCCCTATATTTTCATCTATACCTTAGCCTCACTCGGGGTCTCCACTGAGGAGCCTCCGCCCCGAGTGATGGCATGACCGTCTGGCGGTAGGAGGCGAAACGGTCATGCCTCTCCTTAGGTAGATTCCACTAATTCATAGCAAATAATGACATTTCTCTTAATTTCTATACCTTAAATAGTTTCTAAAAATATGCATTTTTGACATCATTGGATAGCTCTCAATGTCCTGAATCCCATCCTCTCTCCTTTTTAGTTGAAACTTCGCCGTTTCTGAGAAAAAGCGGTGAAAACATTTCTCTCGCTGTCTACGTCTCTTCATTCCTCTCTTGTCTCTCACAATCAATCAACCGCTCTTAATTGGTTATCTCTTGAAATGAATGAGATGGTTGAAGGGACCCTTTAAAATGGTTATATACCATATGAACAAATCGGACAAACCAAGATTTTTTGACCAAGATTTTCCCCGCCCCTGAGATATACCAAATGTCCGATTTGGGCAAATGTCCGATTTTGGTTGTTTCGTATATCTCCGTTAAGATTATCATGTTGACGTAAAACACATCCTTTTAAAAAATCTATCTTTAGAAATGCTTCCCTTCCCGTTTTCTAATAGAGAAATTCTCTCTGGAGTTATCTCTTACAATTAGTTGCTTTTCTCGGTTACAAAATGAATGAACATGGATGCATCACGATCAGAAAGATTGCCCAGTTTCCTCCCTTTGTTGGCTTATTTGTCGCGAGATTCGCAGCATCACTGTCTTGGTTTTCTAAAGACGCTCGAGATTGTTTGCTTCATTCAACGGAACCCGGCATAATCTAGTGAATGTCTATGTCTATGTCTATGTCTGAATGTCTATGTCTATGTCTATAATATAATGTCTATAATATATGTCTATAATATAATGTCTATGTCTGAAATTTTTGATAACTTGACATGCTAGTGCTGAATGAACAGAGAGTTGGGCCTACCAAATCTCTACAGTTTATATAATTTATCACCACAAAGTGTGTATTTCCTTCTTGCATATTTATATTATCTGATGCCCTGCTTGTATCATTTATGTATATATACTCACATTTATGTATACTTGTCAGTATAGAGGAGTAACAAGATCCGTCGGAAAATCATTCCGAATATAAGACGAGAGAGTGTGCAAAAGTGAGAGAATTATAATAGACTCATTTTGGAACGAAGGAAACTGACGAATCGGTTTATTCCTCTATGATAGTCAGGGTAATCGATTTGCCTATGGAACGGTCGCCCACGTCGTCGACGGCCTCAGGAGGAAAGATGTCGTACCTGTGCGATGGCCGGGTCCGTCTGAACATCGGAGGATCGGTCTTCGAGACCTCGCGCTTCACGCTCAAGCGAATTCCTGAAACGGTCAGCAATAACCGCAGATGTGACAAAAAAGGCAGAGCCGCTCGAAGCGGATGAACGTGAATCAACTATGATCTTTGATCTTTCAGGTTCTGAGTACGATGGTGGAATCGCGATGGACGCCGACGGGCGATCCGCAGCCGCCCGAGATCTTCATCGATCGAGACCCCACACACTTCAACAGGGTTAGCTTATCCCGTGCAATCTGTACCTTATTTCAATGTGAAATGAACCTCTCTATGATGGTTTTATGTATGAAACCAAGCAAAAGACGAAACGCTTAGAATTTAAAAAAACAGACAAAATGTTTAGAAATCTTCAGATACTGAACTTCCTGCGAGATGGAGAGAGCTTCATTCTTCCGAAGGAGGAGGAGCCAATTGAGGAGATCCGACGGGAGGCACAGGCATGTCTACTGGCAATGGCATTAATTTTTTGAACTGGAACATGTGGTTGGTAAAATTGCGGAACATGTTACCACTAGGAGAATTTCGTTACCTAGTGTGACAAGGAACTCAGTTAGTTCAAAAAACTGCACCCTGCCGCGCGTCCAATCCCACTCACTAACTGCGGATTTATGGTGACCTCCTCTATAAACCTCTCGTTTCTACATACTCTCTCGTCGGAGGTCACCATTAATTTCGACGTAATCTTGACAGCTTAGACGCGGGGCTGAACTTTCTGCATTCAGCGTCTACTGAAGGGCAGCGAGCGAAAATTATGCATATTTCAGTTCTACCAGATCACCGACCTGGTCAATATCTGCACCGCGGCCCTGGCTCCGCTTGCCGTAGGGGATACGGTAAGCTGGCGGCCGGAGGCCATCGACCTCTACTGGCGGTCCTTCGTCAGGTCAGGCTGCTGATTTACCAAAGCCAGGATAAATACTGTAGCGAAACGTCGTAGAAGCAAGCCTCGTTCTCTTGGATGGTTGTTCAAGCTACGTTGATAGCTGGGCTGCTGTTCTCTTTGATTGTTGACTAGGTTTGATGGTTGAATCATAAAAAGGACACGCTTGCGCATCTCTAGTATAGCATTGCCTTTGGGTCTTTTTGAATGGTATGCTTCATCCTCCACGGAATAATCATCTCTAGCTAGTATCACTATCAATTGATTTTGAAACATAACCATCGAAACCAACCGAATGCAATGCTCTCACCTCTAGCGTCTCGATTGCAGGTATTCGGTAGACGATTCCCTCTCCTTGCCGTTTATCTATGAGAGGAACAACCACACCTTTGCGAGATGCATTGGATGCGAGGAGATACAAGATCCGAAAGGTATATACATTGAGAATGAGGGGCACATCGGGTATCCATTCCCGATTCCGTTTCGGAATATTACGTAACCTTTTACCTAATGCATTCCCTGGATATTGTAAGCCAACGAATGACCGAAGTTCATTCATGTAGCCTCTCAGCATAATACGCATTCGTTAGCATTTATTATGCTCCTCTGAGTCTTGGCAAGTCAGAGACTGCCTGATGGCAATGAACGGACCCCGCGAAACTACAGTATCTCAGGGAATCGTTGCAGGATCCTACATTTTCGAGATCGGCTACTCGGACTGGGAGCCGATGAAGCACCACATGGGCTCGATGAACGGAGAGGTTACGCAGGTATTAGAAAGGCCTATCGTGAACTGAAGCCTATGGTTGGCCACAATTCAATAATAAGTAGAGTTCTACCCTGCCGATGAATGCTGAAGCGCCATCAAAGTGAAAGATTGAAGCAAGAAGAATCGAGAGCCTGCAGACAGAAATGAACTTTAGCTTTTTTTGGGTCATCGAAAGAACTCTAATAATAATGACACTTTTCTCTATCATAGCTGGATTTTACAGCTTGCCAATTGCAGTTGATGGGTCTCAACTGCTGCGTGGTTGTCTGGGACAACGGGCAGACCATCCACCTTCCCAATTCCGCCATACGCAAGGTCTACCCGCTCGTGTCCGACGACTGACCGACTTGCAATAAATTTCAAATTATTTCATCCATTTTTGATTTCAAATTAATTATTTCACTCCGTTTGCTGGACGAACTGCTAGGAGAAAGTGTATTTCTGTACCAAGCAAAAGTATTTATTTTGGCTAGGAGAATGTTGCATGAGTGTCGTGCGATTTATAGTACTTAGTTTAGCCGATACTGAACGAACCATCTTAGCATGAGATTCATTTTTAAGAAAGCTAGTTCGCATTAGAGATTGTGCTGATGATTATTTTCATACTTATACTTATTGTTAGGTCACTCAGCAACGTTTTCACGAATTCCATGTCCTACCAAAACTGAAAGTTGTGTACACCGTATTGATTCGCGTCGTGCTCTGTTATTGAATTGCATATTGATATCACATTCCCGGTAGTCGAGTGAGGTCCGTCATATTGAAGGTAGTTGACCAAACACAATGTATTTACAACGCTTTCGTTTTCTGAAGTGTGCAGTATGAAGTTGTGGAATAGTTTCGATAAAAGGTAGCTTCTTTGTAATAAACGAATTAACAAAAATAGCAACGAAGGCAATAAAAATATAAAAATAAAAAAAACATTTTAAAATTATTCACAGGCTACTGTAACTCAATGAGACTATGGTACTTTTGTCAATCAATGTTGTTCTCAACCGATCTTGTAAACAACTTTACGCGCGCGCTTTTTTAGTGTTTTTCTCCTTTTTCCTTACTTATTTCGCACTATTTTATGCTTTAGCTCTTTCGTCGTCAGCTATTCTCAGAAATGGCGTTGTTCACATCATTACTCTCTAGAGTTCTCTCGTCCCGCCAACTTTCTCTCTCTTTCTCCTAGTTCTCTACTTTCCCCGTTCGTTCCCTCTTTCGCGATTTGACCTCGTCGCATTGCGCGAATTCAACACGGGACCCCGCTTGGGCCATTTTAAGTACACCCACCTTGTCGCCATTTCGTCATTAACTTCGTTTTATACGGTCACTCTCTGGAACCAAGCATTCCATTCTGATCTTTTATTGGTCATTCTGTTGGTCGAAATTGTTCGTATCATCAAAAGTGTATTCCCAGACCAGACCCCTTATGCCCTGAGGGCACTGCTCTAGCCGTAATCGCTCGGCCCTCTCGGTCGCGGTGTCTAGGCGTGACCATTGGTTAGTGTAACACCTGCACCCCATTCTCCCACTCCCTCTCCTCCTCCTCCTCCTCCTCCTCTTCCCCCCTCGTCTTCTCAACCCCCTGCTATCATTGATTCCTCTTCAATTCGTACTATTCGCACAACTTTCGGCGTTATTGGGCGAAGCAGTTACCTAACGCGTTTTTTTTTGTAGCTTGAAAATCTGGGCAATCTAGTAGTGGCTATTTTTGTTTTCAAGGTACATTCAAAGTGAACGTATGAAAGGAGACCGAAATCTGCGTTCTTTTTCAATTTTTTTGGCATACTCGAGCCTACTCAGGTTTTACTTCCTCCTACCACAAACGGGAAATTGGAACGTGAAACTGGAGATTTCGCTCTTTCTAGCTTACCTATGCTAGAATATTCTAAGGTAAAAAATAACTATTTAGTTGTAACCGCTTTTAGGCTCTGTGATGTTGAAAGTGCATTGGCAAATTGGTCTTCTGATGTTTATGAAGGAATATCCGAACTGACTTCGGGTGGTCGCTCAAATTATTTTGTGGACTCTTTCATTGGTAGAAACTTAACTTGGTAGGCACCACATTATTCGAGAAAGCTGGCAGGCTAGTAAAGCTGTTACTCCTGAACTGAAATAATTGTCAGTATATCTACCCATGTACGTTTTGAACCGCACCGTAAGGTCCATATGGTATGGGCCATACAGTGCGGTTGAAAGCGTAGATTCGGTCAATTTATCAGCGGACTTTGGTGCGGCGGCCGCTGTATCGCCTAGCGATAATTCACGGTCCGCACTGGGTTCGGCAAAAAAGAGCAGGACAAGGGGGGGGAGGGGCTGGAGGTTATCTCGTTATTGCCAGTGATTGACATCTGCCATCGAGACCTTGCAGTCTGACCGTAGTTTCGCCGTGCCAACGAGGACGACAATAACGGGTGGGCGGAGCATATATTAGGAAACGGGGAATCCGCATGCTTACTCTTACGGCTGGCAAACCGGATCATTTTTAGGAGCATGTGATTCGTGTCTTTTTGATGTATATGTTTCGTACATCATTCATAATAACCGCGACGCGCCACGTCACCAAAAGCAGAGAAATATATTGGTCAGAAAGACACGAATCGCACGCTCTAATAATTTTCCTGGCTTAGGTTTCGGAGCGTGCAGTAAGGAAGCGATGTATTTATTTAATAGATGAATCATGAAAGCCTCCGATTCGATGAGCCGAGTGTGAAAGTTAAGCGAAAAGTTGGCTCGTTTCCGGTTCCGTAGTTTATGGTGCACTTGTGTGCGTGAGACGACTTGATGACTTCACTTCACTTGGTTCACTTGGTGTTCACTTGGTATTTCTAGCATACGTGCGCATGGACCGGAAGTATGGGTGGTAGGCCCATATTTCTTTGGAATTTTTGGTAGGCCTATATTTCCTATAAAATTTCAATTGGTAGGCTTGATTTCGTACACTGGGGTAGGCCCGTTTCTCAAAATATTGCGGGGTAAGGGGTTGCCCATGTATGATTTCTAGAAACCGGGACTTTTGCTTATCACCGAGCATACTTTTTCCGCTTGTTTGGGCGTACGGATTAGCAATTTTCATATAGCAATCGTCAAAAGGGCAGCGCATGGTACAACAAATACCTAGTGCTGCTTTGGCTCGGCCTTTTTAGATTTATTTTTTTTCGGTTTTCTACTTTTTATTTTTTAAAAAAGCTCACGTACGAAAAAGTTTCGTGTTTTAAGCTGGGGTGAAGTAAAATGATCAAAATTTAGTTTTAAAAACAAAAAAAGACACATCCAAAGGTGGATTGGATATTTCTAACTTGCAAATTCGCCCGCGATGGGTGCTAATCCTAGCGGGGGGACCTGCGTAACTCAAGGGTTTGTGGGACTCCTCTCCCTCCTCTCCCCTCTTTCTCTATTTTGCCCCTCCATAGAGAGAGAGGGAGCCTCCGTCTCTCCTCTCCTCTCCTCTTCTCTTCTCCATCCCTACTATTTCGATCAATGTAGCGTTCGTCGCTCAACACTGCCCCCCCCCTGCTCACTCTCTTTCCCTCTTTCTCTCTTTCCCTCGTTATTCCCTCTACCCTCTCCATCCTCTCCCCTATCCCTCCAGTCCATGCAACTCTTTCGTGGACACAGTTGCGCCCCGTTTCGTCCTCCCCTATCCGATTCCTCCCTCTTTCTGACTTTCTCTCTACCAATACCGCCCCGTACTCCCCGCGAATCGTCGGCCTTTTCCTCGCTATTTTCATATTTTCCTGTTTCTAATGCTCATTTCCCTCTTCTGTTGCGTGCCGCTGAGTTCGTCTTATGAGGGTATAGTGGAAGAAAAAGATTCCCCCCCCCGTCAGTTTGTCATTCCGAATATCAGGCGAGAGAGTGTGTAAAAGTGAGAGAATTAGACGCATTTTGGAATAAAAGAAGCCGACGGACTGATCTATTCTACTATACTTGCGGTCTTTGCCGGCTCTACCTACGTCACCATTTCGTTCCGCATTTGCGTGTTATTCCGTTCACCTGACTGCAATGCCGGGCCTAATCCTTCTTGTTTTGTGCCGCGTATCGCTCATAAATGGGCAGCCTTACCCGCAATATTTTGAGAAACGAGCCTACCCCAGTGTACGAAATCAAGCCTGCCAATTGAAATTTTGTAGGAAATATAGGCCTACCAAAGTAAAATTCCAAAGAAATATGGGTCTACCGCCCATACTTCCGGTCCATGCCCACGTATGATCTCTCATCGATGGGCAGGGTTGTCCGGGGAGACTACTGCAGGAGGCCCTCCCATACTTGGGATGGGATAGGTTTTAGCAGTGTCTCAATGGTTCATGCCAAGGATGGTATGGCCATACCGCAGGCTGGTCCCATACATAACCGACGAGAAGGTTAATCAACATATTATTACTGTACAGCGGTCCTCCCGAAGCTGATTGATAAATGGGTAATTTAGAACATAGATACGCCCCAGCCAGGTGCTTGCGTCACGGTGGTGTAACTGCGTGAAATACTACCCACAATTGTGCAATCGTTGGTGAAATTTTGGGCGATGACTTAAAGATCACTTTATGGCATTTGCCCTTTGAATGTCGGCGCATGAAATCTCGCATTTGTAGGGAAAGGTCGAATGTGAGCATTAAGTTGACAGTGAGCTTATCCAATGGTGGTTGAAGCATAACATGCAAAAAGACGTTTTTTTTCCTTCTTTTTTTTTGGTCCGTCTCCGTATCAGAATGTGCTGGAGTTTATCATTCGTATTCGTATCTTTCCCTTTGATATTTTTGGGGAATCCTACCAACATGCCAATTCTTTTGCAAACAGGCCGTTAAGCCTTGTACGGTTATAGTCGAATCTGTGCGGTAATCAGCTCACGATCTGAAGCATTCCGTATCCGGCGTTTAGCCTCTCCTGTACTTCTCCTTTGTCCCTAGCATTCCCCCATCCCCCCCCGATCTCCGCAATATCCTCTCATCCCGGGCTGTATCGCTGTATCTCTCAAGAGTGCACCGCATCTCCCTCCCCTCTCCTCTATCCCTCTATCCCCGTTTTCGTTCCACCCCTTCTTTCCATACATTCCAATCATTTGGTCAAGGGGAGTGGGCGGACCCGCGATGAGTAGTAGTTCTGGCAGTATAGTAGTTCAGAAATATCCATCTCATAGGGTTCACCTAAAGTAGCGGAATTTGCTAAAATGTAGGCTAAAAGTATCATATTTTGACCAGTTCCACCCTAATTTTGCCGTAAAACCTGGTTGAAAACTGCTTTCGTCATGTTGCAAAGAGTGTTGCGCTCTTTAGTCATGGTCCGGAATAATGTTTTTGATTTCGGAGCTCTCACGGTTTACTTAAGGTATTTCTTAAATTCAAAAATTAGAATTTCTTAAATTCAAAAATATGTATTTCTTAAATTCAAAAATAAGAATTTCTTAAATTCAAAAATAAGTATTTCTTAAATTCAAAAATAAGTATTTCTTAAATTCAAAAATGTATGTTTAAATCTTCCTGTGCAGATGTGAAGTTTCGGTTCGGAGCGAGTAGTCCCCCTTTGTCCTGCCTTACAACCTTTCTT
Organism: Micoletzkya japonica; assembly: GCA_900490955.1. Classification (NCBI taxonomy): domain Eukaryota; kingdom Metazoa; phylum Nematoda; class Chromadorea; order Rhabditida; family Diplogasteridae; genus Micoletzkya; species Micoletzkya japonica. Next base: position 323,180 of record LS825298.1, read on the forward strand.
TCTCTTCCCCCCTCCCTCTTTCCCTCCTAACCTCCCTCCCAGTGTCGCAATGTCCGCCTCCCCACCCTCTGCTCTCGTCATTCCCTCTCTAACAGCCTCCACTCTCTCCGCTTCCCGTACTCTCTCACCCCTTCTCTCTGTCGTCTGTACGCTCTCACTATCACACGGTCTCTCGCCGCCCCCTTCCTCCCCTTGCCTCTTGCTCTAGTGTAGTGTCCGTGCATCAATGCTGTCCCCTAGCCCTCCCGCAACTCCCTCCCTTCTTTCTCTCTTTCTCTCCCTCTCTTCTCTCTCTGCCCCCCCCCCTCACTGGACTATTATCGTTCCCCCTCGTCTTTGCTATCTCTCCTCTTCGCCTGATCCTTGCTTGTTATGCTTTGCTGATAAATGCGCAGACATGTGGATTATTGGAACTATCCAGGGGATTTAGGAAAACATTTGCTTTTTTGTAAACCTTTTTTAATGAAGAATACCGTTTCCTCCACAGAAAATCGCTGATTTACCAGCGTAAAAGGCCCCGAGACCTATCGCGTACTCTATATTTGTGGGCATTTCTACACTCCCCCCTTATTGTTACGTTATTTGCGCCTTATTGGCTCTGCCTTAGGGTTTTGCCGTGAATGATCGCGAAATGACCATCAAAAGGCCAGGGCGATATTTTTTTCTTTGCATTGCTCTAGGCACTTTGTTTTGCCTTGAAGAAACGGTTGGTGATGAAGTTTCGATTCGTTTCTTTTATGAGCGCGATTGTGGAATGAATGGGTGCCTACGGCAAAGAATCCTAATGTAAATGACTTGCTAGGATTGCTGTACTTCTGATTTCTGATGTGCAGTGCTGCCGGCGAAAATGTTGAGCCAATACACCCATATATATAGGCCTTTTCCACAGCACGGTTTCCTAGTTGAAATTGAATTAGAGTGTCCGCTTTAAGGAATGAGTAAGGCGAGAGACGTGGAATAGGATACTAGAGGGCTGGAAGTGGAGGGGAGAAGGAGGGGGAGGGGGGAGATTTGGGAAAAGGCAGAACGTGGCCAGTACCTCTCTAACAATAAGGCTCACTGCTCTGGTCGGTTTTTGATCTCCTTTAACATTAGCTGAAATGTGCATTGTCTTGGCTATTAGGCGTTGCAGACGCCTAATAGCCTAATAGAAGATTGATGGAACATCGCTTAATGCTTTCAAAAATATTTCCTGGCCCAATGGCCGATCGGATAACCGTAACGCATAGACTAAGATTCATTTTATATTGCAAAACGTGAATCGTAAGCGTGTAGCAGTAATTTAGCTGGGCTATGCCTCTCTCATTCTCAGCCATCCGAAGTATGGGTGGTAGGACCATATTTGTTCAGAATTTTACTTTGGTAGGCCTATATTTCCTACAAAATTTCAATTGGCAGGCTTGATTTCGTACACTGGTAGGCCCGTTTTTCAAAAAATTGCGGGGAAGGTTGCCCATGTATGTTCTCAGCTTACCCATACGTGAGTGCGAACAAGAATTTTGGACTATGTGGCCAGTTGTGTCTAATTATAAGATTGGAAGGTGTGAATTCGTAAAACTTTTGAAGCCATCTTCTAGAATGCAGCCCTTCTATAAGAGCCCATCTCAAAGACGATGTATCGGGTCAATTTCGGCGTTTTATGGGCAAGGCTTCATGCTCCGTTTTCATCCCTTTTGCTCTTATGCGCTTGGGCCGTGTGATTGACGTTTTGGTAGAAATGGAAAAGGAGAAAAAGAGAAGAGAGGAGGGGGGGTGGATGGGAGGGGGAATAAGCGTGGATACAGGGAGAGATGGGGAAAGAAGCGAATGGGCTGGAGGAAATATTGAGGCATACGGGGGCTTCAATTTGGTGAGGGCCAAAAATTATATTTTTTTTTCAAATTTTCAAAAAAAAACAGTCTATTATGGCTGTGTACAGGCAATCATGTCGATGAGATAAATAAGTATTCATGTACAAAGATAAAATCCGGGTGTAACTTCGTTTGAATGCTTTTTGTGTCTGCGTCTCTTCATCCCTCCTCTTATTTTGTTGTATAGCGTTCGGGTAGTTTTTCTCCTCTTTTCACTATTACATCTCATACTCTTACCGTATTCCTTGTCGTGCCCTACCGTAACCCATCAATTGTATGAACCTATCGTAACCATCTGTTTTCAGTGCAAGACCTCCAAACTTCGCGTGTTCACGCGCGTCTTACCACCCACCG
>LS829055.1:11889-26956 GCA_900490955.1 Micoletzkya japonica
GTGCTCAGAGGGGCCCTTTAATTTGAGTAGTGTAACCCTCTACGAACAATCGATAACAACTCTTCTCATGTTCTGTGAACTGTGCATATGTCGTCGGTTTCCCCTGTTAGTGTAATATTATTTCACTCATAGGCTTTTCCGTCGTCTACGACCGTGAACAAGGCCAAAAAACAGCCAAAAAGGATAAAAAACGCGAAGATCAACAGAAAAATGCCCAATTAATTGCTCAATTAATTGCGCAATTTATGAGGTGCTAGAAATAAATTGACCAAATAATCGAACATCTTTTTCTCCGGATTAAACGTACGGCAGAAATTTTTAAAAATTATTTTTCAAACGTTATTATTCTTAATTATCGTCTAAGAAACATATTTTATAAGTATCGCCATGTTCGGTTTAAAAAAAGTTTTAAAAAATTAAGGAACTCATTAATGTGACGCATATGTTATCTAGAAATTTTGTTAAATTTGTATTTTATAATTAACCCCAGCAAACACAAAGTAAACTCTTTCAGGTCGAGCTATTTGCGTTTCTCGAGGTCAGCATTCGCGGCAAGAATGTGTGCTCGCATTCTGCCTCTAAGAAAGACAATCTTGTCGCCTCGCCCAACAAGATTCATCCCGTTTAGACTCCATTCTAAACTCCTTTCAATATTGGACCATGTCATTTCCTTGCATCTTTGTATTTACCAATATCCCCATTCAGTATGCATATCTCATGTGTAGATAGTTGCTATCTCATAATGCACGAACGAGTACAGGCACGTAGACGGGTTTATCGTGTAGCCATCTGTATCCTTTTGTTCGTGTAATAAAGAAGGACGGTGCCAGGGGTTCACTCGGTTGTCCATGATCTCCTGCGGAAATGTTGGGCATCTCTGAGCTGGCCGCACTCTCCGCGTGTTTTGTATTGGCAGAGAAGGAGGGGAAGGGGAGAGAGTACTTATAGGAGGAAGAGGGGTCAGACGAGAGGAGAAGAACGCACTAGGCACGTCGTTTACGTAACGCTCTTCGCCTATTCTTTGTTGTAGATATTTCTATTTCCACCATGCTTTTTGTATATGTTAACTTCTGTATAAACGCGCGTGCTTGCTGACAAGCTTTTACGCGGTCCGTCTTATCGCAGTCTCGACCCTCATCGTTGAAGGAATGACTTCACAGAAGAGCGTGTTTACTAAGGATGTTGTTGTGCAGTATTGCACTAAGGTAGGTTCCGCTTTTCACATGTCCATGAAGATTATTGTTTGACAAAAAATTGGAGCCAAGTTATGCCGATTTCCCAAAACAGTTCGTTTTCTCATTAGCTCTGTTTTAAACTCTCACAAAATTCTTTTTTATTTAGCTTTCAACGCGTCTCAACGACATTGAGCTGGAGTTGCAGAAGGAGACAATCGAGAAGGTGTGCCTCTGAAAACTATAGGGAGTTCGATATTCATGAATTACATGTGTTCCATGCAAAATGTTAGCAAACGCAATATAATTTATAGGCTTGCAATTTGCAATTTAGGCGGTGCATGGTGGCATGATTGGTGCGCCGGAGGTGTTGGAACTCGGACGAATGTTCATTCTGCTCCACAAGGGAAAGAAGGTCCTGGATGTTGGTATGTGCGTATTTATCAAAGATGATGTACTTTGTGAACTCCATTTGCAGCAGGAATGTATTGGCTGATTACAACACAATTCAGGAACGTTCACCGGAGCATCAGCCCTAGCGTGGGCCTTCGCTCTCCCTGAAGATGGCCAGGTTATCTCGATGGACGTCAACCACGACAACCTTAATAAGGTTTGTCTCTCCATTCTTCGAAACGAAGTTTGGTTTTGTTTCGTTTCAACTTTTGCTTGAAATGTTTTGTTGACATTTCTCTAGCAATGCGTCTTATAGGGATTGTATCTAGGCGACGCCGAGTCTCAAACGATCACTCAAGTAGCTCATATTACCGTTAAGCTAGTAAATTTGCGCCCAAATTTGAAACTTTCCCCACTTTCCCCCACTTTTGGCATAAGTCGGCTCAAAATGATCCTACAGAGTTCTAGTTGGTCGCATTCGAATCCGCATAACGAGATCTATATGTGTATCAAGTTGAAGGATTCTATGGAGCAAAATAAGAGCGCGGAAAGGGAACACAGGCCTATGCAACTTTTGGAAGAGAGAGGTAGAAATGGAATCGTTTTTGACCTTCAAAGTTATCCGATCTTTATCAAATTTGTCGCACAGATAGATCTTGCCATGGCGAATCGAATGGAATCAACCAGAAATGGCGAACCTGTGACCAATTTGAACCGAGTTATGGCAAAAGTGGGGAAAGTTTCAAACTTGGGCGCACATTTACTATATAGCTTGACTGCGTCTTATAGGGATTGTATCTAGGCGACGCCGAGTCTCAAAAAATCGCCCAACTAGTAACATATTATAAGCTTGTAAAAATTAGGAAAATTACTCAAAACATCCGCTTATGGCAAAATATTTTGCACTTTTCCGTGAATTTGGCAACGTGTCAACTACCTCTTGATGTGCATGTTAGATCAAAAATTCAAAATTTGGCTATTTTCGCTACAACATAGGGCTGTGCACGCTGTGAGTGAGTGAGTGTTTCGTTGCTCTACTCTCTCATAGGGGCGGTGGCGATCTTTGCACTAGTTGGTGTCGATCTCTCTCTTTCCTTATGGCTGACCTCTTTTAGATCGGCCTGCCCATCATCGAAAAGCGACCGGACCTGAGAAAGAAGATCGACTTCCGATTGGGATCCGCCCTTAGCACATTGGGTAGGCTAAATAACTAACTGCCAATCTTGACAGCATCCATCTTATTCTAAAAATGATGCACCTTACACATATCATCAAAGTATTGGTTGGTACTCGTATGGAATTTCAAGTCTACCCCTTCAGACAGTCTCATCGCTGACGGTCAGTCGGGCACCTTCGACTTTGCCTTCATCGACGCCGACAAGGGCAACTACCCGCACTACTACGAGAAGTGCGTGCAGTTGCTCAAGCCGGGAGGAGTCATTCTCGTGGACAATGTCAGTGGAGACGTTCATTGCTCCAGCGACTGATACATACCATCAATACCGATGATGATGGTGATCTAGTCGATCACTCTACCTACATTGCATTTCAGGCCCTCCGCCACGGATCTGTGGTCGATCCGCAGAACGAGGACTCGAAGCAGATCGATATCATGAACAGGTGAGCTCCCGGGCTAGCAGAGCTGAGAGCTTCCGGAACAGGTCTGGAAGCAGTAGAAGGGATATAAATAATAGACCTCGAGATACCACCTATAAGTGGGGATAGTGATGAGAGGAAAAGCGATTGTTATCAGGGCGGCGGCAGCGGACAACCGAACCATGAACAGTCTCATCAACATGGCCGACGGAGTGCACATCATCTTCAAGAAGCCCTGAGCATCATAATCTCCTCTTCACACTACCCTATACACTCCACTCGCACGTTTTACTCGAATGACGGTCGTCGCATACATAATAATCTCAATTATCTTATGCTTTATGATAAAGCTTGGATTTCTGATCAACCCTTATCGGTATTCACCATCAATGGGAGTGGGTCTAATCAAGACATTAGGGGGGAATTTCATATAAATGTTAATGATGAAATGCTGATCACACTTGGGGTGTGCGAGTCATTTTACGTGTGCGTTCGCAGCTGGCAATAAATGTGAGAGAAAAATTACATAACATCTTGAACAATTTTCTTAGGGATCAGCACCTCCCGTTCCTTTGCCTTAATTGGCCGACGGAGTGCACATCATCCTCAAGAAACCCTGAGCATCATAATCTCCTCTCCACACCTCCCTATACACTCCACTCGCACATTCATTTATCTTTTTCATCACAGAAAACCATGAAGTGAGGCAAAAATAGCAATTGTGGGTGATGAAATGTCCGTCGCTTGGCGAATCGGTGTGTTTGTGCGGGTTCTATAATCTTCATCGTTAGAGAAAGAGAGAAGAGCGTTGTTTGTCTGTGTGTCTGTCTCTGTGCGTTTGTGTGTCTGTGCATAGAGGGGAAGGTTCAATCTTCGCGTGTTCACTCTTCCTTCCCCTTCCCTTCCTCTCTCCTCCCTTCCTCTTCCCTTTACGTTTCACTCGTTCTGCTCTCCGACCTTGGTTTGGTTAACGTTTAGTTTTCATCATGTGTAGAGAGGTCGATCACGTATTTTAGCTATCCTATCCTACGAAACGGATGATTTCTAGTGTTAGAAAATATCTATTGTCACTGTTTACACATCCTTGTCATAGCGTAGTTTAGGTTCTCAGTGATAAGGCCGTATGTTCTTATGAGGCTAACACCCTCAAAACGTGCGAGTTGCTAGTTCAGGCCACAATTTGTGTTTATTTACTACCTCTTCAAGTTGTATCGCTTATAGGATCATTTCTTGCAAACATGAATCACTTTTCTCTCTATTCTACTATGTTCTAATTTCACAACTTTCCAGTTTCCGAGAATGTCTACCGTCAGCAAAAGCTACGAAACGGACAACAAGATCATTAAGTATTGTGCCAAGGTTAGTTTTCGCTTTTCCGATAAAAATTGACTGCAACTATGATGAACCTGTTTTGCTAAATGCCAGTTAGAGAAGGAACATCGCATTGCCATGGTCTCTTGAAGTGTTCAATATTGTGTACAGTATTATTGCATCATACTGTATAGTACGGTATAATTCTGTATAACGAAATGAAGTTTCCACTTCAGATCTCCGCCAACCTTCACCATGTGGAGAAGGAGTTGCAAGAGGCTACTGCTGCCAAGGCTAAGAACGCAGGAATGATCGGAGCCCCCGAAGTACTCGAGTTGGGCAGGGGACTCATCCATCTCATCAACGCGAAGAAGGTCCTCGATGTTGGTAAGGCATTTCCTTATTAGCTTCAAGAGTGTACAAGCGAGTTTTTCAAGAAGTTCTTTGACGAACGAAGAGAATTCGGCAAATCGGAGAGCTGACTAACACCCCAACTGTTGTCGTTTCTTCCTTTGATTAGACACACACTGTATCAGGATCGCAGTCTATGTATTCCCATTATCAGGTACGTTCACGGGAGCGTCCGCTCTGGCATGGGCCATTGGGCTTCCCGACGATGGAAAGGTCATCTCCGTGGATGTGTCTCATGAGGCTCTCAACTCGGTACGCTATCATCTTATCTTATAAATATATCATTTCAAGACAAGCAAAGATGGAAGTTAGTGCAGGAATATGATGCATAGCCTTGTAGATCGGTCTTCCCATAATCGAGAAGCATCCCGAGTTGCGCAAGAAGATCGACTTCAGACTGGGATCCGCCCTTGACACATTGAGTAAGTTTCTTCCTTCTAAGCTTTCCTTCTTTCCAAGAGAACGTTGCACGTGGATATCGGTCTTCCGTGTTTCAAAACAATTGCAAGTTGTTCCCAGTGCCGATGTATATACATAGGTACTTGTGTATCAAGTTTGGTGATGATTAGACAACTTTAAACCGGTTAAAACGGCTCTTATCTTAGAAATTCTCGCTATCCCTGTTTGAACCTCTCCAATGAAAATTTTTTTACATTTTAAAGGTCTTTAAACTTGAGGAATCGTTACCAAGCTAGATACACTAATAGATCTCGTCCTGAGGATTCCAAAAATTCCAACCAGAACAACTCTGTACGACCTTTCCCAGCCGAGATATGGCCTTGTTTCAAGTGTTTCAAATACGGCCCACAATTTACTAGCTTGACGGTAGATAGTAGCTTTAGATTTGCACCAGCTATGGACTAACCATTGTCCTTGACAGAGAGTCTTCACGCGGCCGGTGGGGAGGGAACGTATGACTTCGCGTTCATCGACGCAGACAAGGGCAACTACAGCAACTACTACCTGAACATTATGGAACTGCTCAAGCCCGGAGGGGTCATCATGGTCGACAACGTGAGTTTCAGTTGTGACCTGGTTTCGGGGGGAAAAGAGAGCAGATCTATTCAGGCTCTATGGGGCGGGCAAGTCGTAGATCCGAAAGAAGACTCAGATAAGGCTATCGATGCGATGAATCGGTTGGTTAGCGTTTGAATCTCTCGATATGCTGAAATACTTCAATTTTATGAAATACTGCTATCAGTGAGGATGGTGTACACAATTTTCTCTATAACGACATATTTTCCGTGTCAAACTACATCCAGTTCCCTTAAGCGTGTTTCAAAACGATTGCATGTTGTTGCCAGTGCCTACGTATATAAATAGCGAAGGGTAGTAGCTTTAGATATGCACCAATTACAGACTGGTTGCCGCGGACGACCGTGTGTACAACAATCTGATCAACGTAGGAGATGGCGTCCATCTCATCTTCAAGAAACACTACAGCTAAGCATTCACGTTCTGGTACCAGCTAATGTTTCGAATTGCCCGCCGTTTGTCTAACTTTTCAAATTGTGATTGTTCACCCATCCGCCATTCCACGATAATAAATACTATAGTCTAGAAAATCTGAACGATAATTCGTGATTCCGCCGCTGCGGTGTTTAGCGATTTTTTCACGCTTTGAAACGATAACATTCCGATCCAAGACAAGATATGGGGAATATGGATATCTTTTGAGATCAGTATTACTTACAAGGGAAGGGCAAATAGTTATCATCAGATCCAGACATGAGACCACCACCATTCGATAGAGCACAAAAAGATTAGTAGAGCTTGAAAAAATTAGCTACCGACGTCCACACATCTTCGAGAAATCCGATGCCAAAGATTCCGAAGGATTCTACACGGTCCCGACCAAGTCTCGGCTGCGGGTTCCTCTACCCCAGCCGGCGGCACCGGAACAACGGTTTGGCGGCGCAGCAGGGAAGAGGTGGGACTGGGGTGCGTTAACATATTGGTTCGGTTACCCGCGGTGGCGAAATTTCTGCAAGTCTGGGACCTGTGATTTTCAAATTTTTTTTGGGTTAGTGCCGATGAAAGATCAGATCCGGTGCTTCTCTGACACTCGCTATCCAGATAGTAGGCTGTCACCAGAGTTCTCTTTCATAGGTTAGTCGTGGAAGGGAGTGATGGCTTTGTCCTTTTGAAGATGTACCAGTACTGGCAGGTATTTGTTGCGGAGACCGGCCTCAAAGGAGGCGGCAGTAGCGACGGATGAGACTAGCACGAGTGATATATTGTGTATATATTGTGATATATTGTGCATAGGTCGAAAATTTGATAACACAGAATGAGATCTCGTGGAATTTTAGTCTTCTTTGAAACATTTTCCGTAAGCTTTCAAAAAAACTTGAAAATCACAGGTCCCAGACTTGCAGAGATTTCGCCACCGCAGGTAACCGAACCAATATGTTAACGCACCACATTCCCACCTCTTCCCTGCTGCGCCGCCGAACCACTGTTCCGGTACCGCCGGCTGGGGTAGAGGAACCCGCAGCCGAGACTTGGTCGGGACCGTGTAGAATCCTTCGGAATGTTTGACATCGGATTTCTCGAAGATGTGTGGACGTCGGCAGCTAATTTTTTCAGGATCTACGAATCTTTCTGTGCTCTATCGAATGGTAGTGGTCTCATGTATGGATCTGATGATAACTATTTGCCCTTCCCTTGTTAGAGCTTCGCATAGTGCACATTAGAATTTGGTAAGACCAGTTTGAAAGGTACCGGATTCGGCGCTACGACCGGAACGATTATATCTTTCATGTTTCTCTACTATATGCCTCTAAAGATTGCACAATTTCACATGCAATGCTTCTCTGCAAAATTACGCTTGTGTTTCTAGCCGAGTATAGCTCGTGCTAATTTGTGCGACGTTGTACCAACGAAATATTGATCATGTTCGTAGCTCTCCTTTTCTTAATGCATGAAAAAGCTAGATATAGCCCAAAATGTCCGATTCTTCAAAGAAAGCTTTCCTGGAGCTTGATCAACGTTGGTTTCAAATCCTGAGCATTCTATAAATTATACGCCCAACGTTAGAAATCCAGTAATTGTGCTTTGCGTCATTATGTAGATATCAAAAATATAAAAGAATATTATAAATGGAAGATCCATCCTCCAAAAGTATCGTTCAACCTATCTAACCCAAATAAGATTACATAAAAATTCCACTCTGGCGTTCAGAAACCACAAGTTATTCAACCGTTTTAATAATAATTCTTGTTGACATACAACATATTCTCAAAAACTTTCAAATATAACACCGCATCGCAATACTCATATTGACTAAAGTAATGAAGCGGTCGTTGTCTAGGGGGTAAGGTCGGTGGTTCGTGGATGGTGTGGAGGGGGAATTTTCGATACGCAGACCAAAGCGACGCCGGCCGTGAGAATGAGAGTGGCCAGCGAGAGAACGATCACGTTGAACTTGCCCTGACATTATGGTCTTCTAACCTTCCCGAGTATGCAGTCATTAGAATATAAAAGAATCGAATTCACTCAAATCAAAGGAAGTGGCGAACCCTGATCTCCTTGAAGTACAGCATGGCCCAAAGAGACGCGACGATCCCCGGGGTCATCGTTGTCAGAGGCAGCGCTACTACCTGAAGTACAATCTGGATCAAAATGACTCAAAGTACGAAGAATTCCCTTGAGCTATTGCGTCACATCACCATATCAGTGATGAGGAAGAAACTAGTTAGAAGGAACCTGATCTAGATGATCGATGGCAATGAAGTAGAAGCAGGTGGCGGTTCCGTAGATGACTCCAGAGAAGAGACCGGGAACCGCGACCTCGACGTTGATGAACGGCAGGTTCTTCCTACCAACCAAATGTAGCACGACGAAATAAAGGGACGAGATGATGAAATATACTTCTAAGCATAAACTAATGATGAAAGACTAGAGAAAATGTGCTCACATTCGTCCCGCATAGAAAATGAAGATGATGACGGCGGTGAGCAGTGCTCCTACAGCGTAGGATAGCATGTATGCTCCGTGATGTGGGGAGAGTGTGTCATCACCTGAACAGTCGAGCTGATGACATTAATGCTCGTAGCCCTCCGACGTGCTCCAGTTCTCCATTCTTTGGAAGAGCTTTGAAATTTGCTAACACATAATTTGGACTTCTGAGACGACGAAGAAGGCTGGAGATTGCTACCTTCACTTTGCACTCGGACCAGGACGTTGATTGGAGTCGGAATGTTGCCGGAGAGTATGCCGCAGATGAAGGCAATGAGAAGAGACCTCAATGGTCTCCATTATCCAGCTAACCAGCGAACCCTTCTCAAGGGAAATCGAAACTTAAAGGAGCCGGCACACGAGTGGTAGGTTTTGAATTCCCGCGCTACCCTGATATATCAATTTAGGCCTTTCCGCTCATCTTTTCCGATCGTTCTTTTTTCAGTAAATCATAGCTGTATCTCTTCTCAGCCGGCTAATATATCTGATTTTGTGAAAAGCGCGTTGCTCTTTGCGCCTCTCCGCGGATAGTGAACGAAATCGCATAAAACTCGGAATACCCGATCAGGACGATTAGATCTACTGAATGACGTGAAGAGCCAATGTGGTCAGAAACTCGTGGTCCGGCTCCTTTAATTAGGCTTAAAATGCAATATTTTACAAGATAGCTTACAATACGCGAATGTGTGCCTGTATCTCGTCCTTCTTCATGGGCTCGGTATGGAAGAAGGGTCTTCCGATGCCGACCGTGCGAAAGTCGACTTCCTCTTCGGGATAGAAGGGAGCGGGCCGCGTCTCGACGGGGTCATTCCGGATGAGCACGAAGAAGAAACCTCTCAACGAGGTTTGGAAATCAATCGCGAACTTTAAGAAATTCGTAGTAAACCGTTTTTGTTTGTAGCGAGGAAGTTTTCACAGTTGTGCATAATGCTGTATTTTTGTCCAGTGCTAACAAAATTTCAGTTTAAGAAATGGAATCAACGTCAAAAACTGTATTAGATCCAATATCTCTCATATCGAAATTTCTGCGCCGCGACGTTATAACCACACCTTGTAAGTTCATAATACTGTGCGTGTATTAGAAGATATGAGTGAACTATATGTAGGTAGGACAAGGTTGAACTGTTGAATCTTTCTTCTCTCATTTCTACACCCAGTAGTGCAAAGTACGCTAACGTGCTTCTTAACACCTGCCACAGTAGTTTGTAAAAAGCTGATAAGTTTCGCTGAAAATACTTAGTTCCCCAGCTACAAAAGCAAATTCCGCTACACCTGTCGCAAAACCCTGCACTACCAATCTCATGATGTTGATTGTTAGTCATTTGTTGCCAAAAGTCTTTTCTCGTCAATACCCACCCGATGCACAACGTCACGACGCCGATTATGTTGATGAGCTCATGATCGGGAGGCGCAGCCAGCATACCGAACAGGCCGAATCTCAATGGGCAGTTATCGATTGATTAACGAGTCATAGTGGATTAAAAAGATCCGTCGGAAAATCGTTCCGAATAGAAGTCGAGGGAGTGGCGAAAGTGAAAGAATTAGACTCATTTTGGAACGGAAAAACTGACGGATCGGTTTATTCCACTATAGTGTGAGAACGGCACTGCCCAAGCGAAAGCAAGGTCGTCCGTCTCTAGAGCGTGTAGCATTAGCACCCTCTGAGGAAGTCGGATGACAAGACAGAATGGGACGCGGGGTAATACATGACAACATCTAGAAGAGTGGGAACCTGGCAACACTCCATCCCGATACACAGGAGAAGACGTTCCACACGAACCCTCCAAAGGCGATTCCGAGACCCGCGACGATTTGTAATGTGAACGTGTTGGCTGCAAAATCTCGTACCTATCTATCTATTCATCGGAAACCGACCAGTACTAACGACAGTAAGTCTTACCGATGGCACAGAACAATCCCGACAAGAAGGCAAAGGGGTAGAGTGTCAGGGTATTGTAAGCGAGAGAACAGATGAGACACGGGAATATCTGGCCTACTGCCATCATCAGGCTCACGAATATACCTGAGGGTGGCCTTTGTTGCTTCATATTACGCATAATGATTAAAATTTTAGAATAAAATTTTCCTGTTGGATACGAACCATCGCGAGCCTCGAAGAGTCGTACGGGAACGAACACCGTTCCGAAGAGTAGGATTGCAATGACGACGGAGAGGCCGCCAAGCAACTCGTTTTGACCGTCGGTGTCCATCGAAGTGAGGGAGTAGAGGCGAAGTTAATACTCAATGGGAGACGAGAGACCGAACAGAGCGTAATCTGGTGACAAGGCGATGAGTTGCTATTGTATGACACGAACACAATACCCTCCAAGTTACTTTGTGGGCTCTGATTACTAGGTTGTTGAAGGAAGTTGCCATATAATAGACAGTTAATTAGCGTTCATTTGAGCTGAGCACATCTTGAGACTATGATAAATCGTCAACCTTACATTATAATTACGGAATCAAGTGCTTACGAGAACGACGAAACCTTGAACATGAAAAAGATTAATCCTATGCATTCAGATTAATTTTGTTTATTGTATCCCCGTCTCTAGACTTGTGTCAGTGTTCAGAGACATATATGGAGGGCTGAAATGGATGCGTCGCAGATATGTACAAATTGCATGCTACAAACGGGTTGTATCTCCTTTCGATTTTCCAAGGTATTGGGTATTGACGCAATATTCTATCTAGGCGTCTATGAATAATGGTTTGGTGTCTTTTGCTTCCCATTTTATAAACAAGGATATTAATCAAAATGGTATGAAAATCATGTTTATGGAACAGCTAATTACTTCCTACTGTGGATGACATGCATGTTTACACCACGCATGGTGTAAACAATAGTTGCACCCCTTGTTTGTCTGCGATATATATAGAACACCTACTATTCTTTCAAGTGGCAACATCTACACAATTTGTCTAAACAACACTTGTAGCCGCCAGCTGTATCTTGCAAAAGCGCTTATTTGGATCGTCACTAAAAGTACCGCCTCTCGTTTGCGAAGTTGAACAAGGTTAGCCTTACCTCCCTCTCTCGCTTCTGCCTGGCCTCCATCTAGCCTCATGAAGGAAGACTCGCTCGTGTACAATCTTCAATGGGATCGCGACTACCTATACGAGGCTGCCAAAATGTGAGTTACTGCATGTCTAAGTTGTAATGTACCTACTTATAGTGGAATAAACCGATCCGTTAGTTTCTTCCGTTCCAAAATGAGTCTAATTCTCTCACTTTTGCACACTCTCTCGCCTTATATTCGGAATGATTTTCCGACGGATCTTTTTAATCGACTATATCATGTTCAGCTAGTTTGGCCTTATGAGTGCGTTCAGAATAATGTACATCTACGGAGGTATCTCGCTGACTGTCCTGCAACCCGTCTGTTTCTATATGCTACACAAGCACACGAAGATGGCCTGGGACTGCAAGATTGGATACTACATTCACCATGTACGGATTTGCATGGCCGTTTCACGAGGAACAGCCTCCACTATTACAAAACCGAAGATATTTATATTGCCATTTCTAGGTATGTCTACTGGCCTTCGACGTTTACCTTTGCTTCCTCTACCAACTCTACCCCCTGTCACCGCTTCCCATATTTATGTGTTCGGGAATTCTCTGCCAGTGCGGTGTATCGCCCAGAATCATGCTGGTAAACACATAACGCTTATCGTCTTTTGAAGTTGCTGAGATTGAAATATAATCAAAGATGCTTCAGAGCATATTCGCCTTCTGCACTATTAACCTCGTGACGCCTTACCTGTACCTCGTGGTTCGCATTCACCAGAAGGTTGTCATAGAGGGATCGATATTCAAGTTGACGAACAGGTTAACAACGTGTTTTTCACAGCACACGAATCAGCAGTTTCATTGTAGGCTCTCAACATCCAGGCTTAATAAATGCCTTACAGAACTCAAGCCATGTTTCTCACGATATGCACAGCGGTGTTGTTAGCAAACGTAGC
Source organism: Micoletzkya japonica (assembly GCA_900490955.1). Taxonomy (NCBI): domain Eukaryota; kingdom Metazoa; phylum Nematoda; class Chromadorea; order Rhabditida; family Diplogasteridae; genus Micoletzkya; species Micoletzkya japonica. Next base: position 24,702 of record LS829055.1, read on the forward strand.
GGCGTTTGCGGTTTGGGGAAAGGACTCCCCTAGACGGGAGGAAATACTCAACGTAAGCAGACACAAATAGCTCAAATAGAATTAGTTTTGGTGAAAAAATACAGGTTACCTTTGGCACACTGCAAGAAAACGTAACAGAATTGGTGGAAACAGAAGGATATTGTAAGGCAAAAAGGCATGTTTAGTCTGGGAACTTGTCGTGGACCCGCTACACGGGGGCTTCACTGCTTGTCTTTGGAGAGGGAGCCGGCCAAGCGGGAACCTTCACCAACGGTATGCAAAATGATTGCTAGGACTAGGAACATCATTCATTATTCTGCAAAAAGTCATACAACTTTTCCAAGCCGTTGGAGGACTAGTAACGCATATGTGGTGCTTGCTATTGTTGTAATCACAGATAGTGTGTGTGTGTTTCAGTCATGATAATGCTCGGCGTCTCCGTCATAATCATATTTCCGCTGTTTGTAGTTCTCTCTGCTCACGGCGTTTTAATAGTCTTCTTCCAATCGGTAAGTATGAGAAATACGAAAAGGTTCGACATTTGCCGCAGAAGTTTACGCGATCCACAACGCAGCAATCGCAATATCGCCTCATCGTTGTTCTCATTACGCAGGTTCATTCGATTGCTCACAATTTAACCCCCCCCCCCCTCACAATGGGTCCCTCTAGCGATACCTGCCTTGCAGGTTGTAGGCTCGGGCTTCTTTTTCATTACTCCACTAACTCTTCTCTTCACATTCATGATAATCAAGCCAACGATCTTTCCCTACTGGCTCGTATGCATCGTAAAGTTTGGCGCCCTGGTAAGAGAAAGCAGAAAGAAAAAAGTTTTTTTTTCAAAATTCATGGTATAAGGGGGAAAGATACAGCGGAATATTTTTTAAACATAACTTTTCAAAGCTCTGTCGAATGACACATGTCTCATCTATGGAAAAAATGATCACAATTTGCGCTTCCCTTGTTAGTAATTATAATCTGTCCTGATGAACTGTCTGCGCCGATTGTAAACACTACATTCAAAGCATAGCAGGCTATTTGCTACCCTTCAATCTCAGCAAACGGTTCTGCGTATAACTTGGAAAAGGGGCCTACGTGAAAAAAGAGAAAACTCAAAAAAGTTACAATTCCATTTTTTAGATGATATACATGAGCACATCATTTGGACATTGTATTATTCTCCTTGCGAAGAATCCACGCTATCGAGAGGTATTCATTTTATTGACTTAAAAGTCCTGTATAGATACGTATTTGGTGAGAGAAAATATAAAAGAAACGACTGAAGATTACAGTCTACGCTCACTATCTTTTAGGTAATCTGGAACTTCCTCGCACAATTAGGGCATGATCCCAAAAGCTCCGTCGGAACTTCGAAAGTATCTCAAGCAGCCTCGGTTTTCACTAAGATGGATTTCAGGCGCACTAGCACCTTTAATTAAATATGTAGTGCTTCCCTACATTCATTATTTTGCTTTGTTGTTTTAGGATTAAACTAATAACAACATTATATAATATAAAACATTCGAATCGTCAAATAAAGAATTCATTAACACAATAAGCTTTCAATGGAAAAATATTTCGTTACATACAGACGGAGAAATATGTTATAAAAGTCATGCTAAAATTGCTAAAATGGTATATATCATTCAACAAGGAATTAATTTAGAGAGGCAGGTTTTTCATGAATTGTATAAAACGACTTCTGTTCCCTCATTCCTTCAAGTCCCCACTCATCCTGCATACTCTCTCTCTTTTTATTCATCCGTTGTCCTCGAAGAAGAATGTATGTAGGTACATAAATCATGCATGCACATGCCCCGATGGCTTCTCTTCCCTTCATCTCGCTACCTCCTTCATCTCCCCTTCCGCATTGTTTAAAAAAGAAAAAAAACTCTATGTTTACATGAAATTATTATAATTATAAAGCTGATGAAAATATTAATAACTACCGCTAAAAAGTGCGTTGCTCTTTGAATCTTTAGTACTCCACGGACAGTGAATGAAATCGCATAAAACTTGGAATACCCGATCAGGATGATTAGATCTACTGAATGACGTAACTACCGTCAAAACCGAAAATTGTGGGACAAATACCGTATTTTACCGTATTTTTCGCATTATCAGCTTTAGAATAAATCCAATCTAAAAATTTCTTGCATATTCGGAAAGAGCAGCTCAAACTACATAGGTAAGCATTGAAAAAGGTTTTATTTCTGGATTTCGGAGTCAGATGGCATGTGCGGGGTAATGATCACCTC
>LS829055.1:27961-80888 GCA_900490955.1 Micoletzkya japonica
CAGCCATTCCATAGCGAAGCACGAGCTATCAATTTCAAACTTTTCAAGCTAGGATGACTCCAAAAGGTCCAAAGAACAGGCAAACAACGTTTCATATGTCGTTTGATGATTGCCGCAGTGCAGTGGCAAAAATACGGCAAAATACGGTATAATACCGTATTATACGGCATTTGTCCCAGAATTTTCGGTTTTGACGGTAATATGGCCAGAAACTCGTGGTACAGCTCCTTTAAAGGGACATGGAAGTGATTTTAAAGTGAAACTTATATGAAAGATCTCGTCGAAATAAGTAAAAGGAAAAATGATAAATACTAGTATTCGAGAAATGATTTTTTTGAAATTTCGTCCGACGACGGTCGTACTGGATTTAGCAGACAGGGTCCAAGCCAAACGGAATCATTATACTGAACGCCCGACCCTCGGAACGAAAAAAAATAAATTTCATATTGGAAATTTTTTTAATGTTTCTCATTGTTCCTAAAGGTAAAATCAGTCATTTCATTATGATTTGTCAAATTTTACCGTCGTTAAGTAAAAAATTCAAAAATTAGTCAAAACAACAAAAACAACAACAAAACAAAAACAAGTCAAAAATTACAAAAATGTCAAATCAAAGTCAAATCAATCTCATTCCATTTTTAATTTTTTTAAAAAAGGTCCCACTGTAATCGATCGCTGATACATTGGTCTTTTATGTTATCTACAGCTTCCACCAGTATCATAGCATAAACAGGTATTTTTTAAATATTTTTTCTAATTTTTCACCAGAGCTGTTTTTCCTCACGCCTTTTATTTCGCTTCTCAGCTATTTCATCTAAAAATTTCTCCACCAGCCTACATTTCAACATCTTTTTTTTCCGCAAGGAATACTTATGGCTAAAAAATATTATGTCAGTTACTATCATTTAGATTGCGTCTTACTAAGTTTTTCCCACTCGCTTACTTGATATTCAGAACCATCAAGTTTATCTCTATGATGTAAAGCTAGACTTGTTGTATTGGAAACTTTCACACGCTTACTGCGATCCCGCTTCTAATATAGACTGGCATGCCAATCATTCTAATAGAGAGATATACTCTCGTTGAAATCGCGAAGGCGCCCGCGACGCGTCCGTTTGCACGCGTCGCGGCTCTCGAAACTGAGAGAGACGGGACGGGAAAAGCTGTGTGTGTGCCCTGCGGGCAACTGCCGATAACGTGCCATGCTCCTCCATTCAGGCTCTTCTAGGCATGCTTGTGTCGCTATTCTTTTATACTACGCTCGATCTTCACTGCGTTACGCAGATACGATACACACTCTTGTTGTAGTGTGTATCTCCCGCAAATGGCTTAGTCATAGCCATTGGCGGGCGATACTAGTCGCGAGAACTAGTTGTCCGCGTGTCACAACGTATGTTTGCACGCCGTGCCGTCGTTCGCTCTCTCTCTTTCTCCCTTTCTTTTCCACTCCCCCTCCCCCTCTTCTGTGTCTTCCCACTCCCCCGCCTATTAGCACCTAATACCCTACCAGTTTGCAGATTCCACCTTTAGCCTCATATATATGGTTAAGGCGAAAGGTCAGTGTTGCGCCTTATGCGTAAGGCTAATTGATACTATGTTGTAAGTTTGATTAACTTGAAAAAAGTTTTTACTGTTCATGGATTCGTTGTACGATCGCCATCAGAAGCGTAGTAAAATGTTTTCCCCACCAGTCTCATCACCCCCTACCAGCCGTTGCTCACCTTTGCTCTCGTGTAGCAGGCACCTTCCTATTTCCGTGTCTGAATCTTTGTTCTACCCTCTTTCCCTCCCTCCCCTCCCTCTTCCCTCCGAGTAACATCACAGCTGCCCCTCCGGCATTCGTAGTCTCCACAGCTGTCCACCTCCTTCCCTCGTTCTCTCTCTTCTCTCCCTTCCTTCGTTCTCCCCTTATATCATTCTCTCTTACCTCTGTTCTCTTCCTCCCTTCCTCCCTCTCTCCTCTCTTCATCCCTCATTCCATGTCCGTTGCCACTAGAAACTAGATCACGGCTACTTCCGCGGCACTCAATTCATTCCTTCATTCCCTTTTATCGACGTCTTTCTTGGCTCAGCAATTCTTGGGCTTTGCCCATCCTCTGGCAGTTGCACATCAAAGCCAAATTGGGGTCTTATTGCTATCAGTTGGTTTTGTTTAACCTGTATCGCTCACCTCGCCTTGCCTCTTCATCACCTCTCCCCCTCCTTCCAATCTCCCCCCACCCCTCCCACTCCCCTTCCTATACTCTCCTACGTCGATTGTGTTCGTTCGTCCGGCAACACTTCTTATCGATCTCTCTTGCACTGTTTGCGAGTAGACGGAGAGAGAGAGAAAGAGGCGAAGAAAGAGCGAAGTATAGAATAGACGGAGGAAGAGAGACAAACCGATTCAAACTTCTCCCTTTGTCTGCACTCTGTTCTTGGGCGTTGTTCAACCTCTCCGTTTCCATTTCGGAATTGTAATCTACTCCCGTGATTATAAGATGTTTCTTGCCCATCTTCTCTAGTAATTTTCACAGATCCATTAGGGCTTCCGTGTTGTGAGGCGAGATGTACTCAATGATAGTTGCTGATGCTTTATCCTCATTATATAATAGATACAGTTCGCTCGTGTTATAGCCTTTCGGAGTAGTCTGGTCCAGTTCACGAGGCTGCAGGTCCTTTGCATAGCTAAGGCTGAGAAAAGCTCCGTTATCGATGCATGAAAGAAAGAAGTAAGAGGAGAGTGTAGAGGGGGGGGGAGGAAGCGAGAAAGGAGACATCGATACGCATTTCGGGAAGGAGCAGTGCGAGTTATGGCGGAACGTTCGCCAGAAGAGAAGAGTGCCTTGCAAGGAAATTCAAGCATGACCCCTTGATTAACTCTCGCTTGCATTCAATCGCATTCTCATCCAACCACACACGTCTCGCTGTTCCTCGCCATCTCTCTCCATCTCGGCTGCAATCCGTGAAATCGGACGCCCGTGTGTAACCACTTGGCCGATGCGCTCCCCCCTACTCCCTTTCCTTTCCCTACCTCTCCCCCGGCCTCTACAGCGGTACTTCGAGATTCACACACGTTTATGCGTTTCTCATAACTTTGCTATGATGTACAGTTGTAGTTGCTCAAATTTAGCTATGCAGCGATTTTCTCTTTTTTTTCTTTTCTGCTCAGTTACATAGTCTAAGTCGTCTTCCCTTCCTATCCTTGTTGCATCTTTGAGCCTTGGATCTATGGCTGCTGCTGCTCCTCGAATTTCGTGTTCCGCAGAAAACCTTCGTGTCCTTAGCGGAACATGCAGGCTTGCAAGCCTCAAAAAGCAAGAGATCGCTGCGTATATCCGCTCAGTTCTGCCTTACCTTTTTACAATCAGTATTGAGAGAGAGAATAGCCTTTATCGGGGTTCGTAAGGAAGGGTATTTCCAAAGAAGGAAGGTGAGGCGATCTTCGTAAGAAAGAAATCTTCAAAAACCAGACCCGAGGCTCAGAAGTCTTGAAGTAGATTACTCCTTATTCTTCGATACTTCCCCAAGAACGCTACATCTTTCTAGGGGAAGGAGACGGCCGAACTGTTCTTGATGGATAGGCGATAGTGGGAGAGACGAATGGAGAGCCGACCACGCGCCACGAGAACAGAAAGACCGTTGAGAGAGCTGCACATTTCTTTCCGCTAACTACCGTAAAAATTAGCCGGAGATTAGCCTCAGCTTTGCCAAGAGAGTTTCACTGTTTTTAGCGAAGTGCGCTGCAAAGATTTCCCAACGTTCGTTTTCCTACAATGACATTACTGTTTCTCTCTAAAGATATTATTAGCGCATGGGAATCGGCATATATTGAGTGTGCGCCTATGTGGATCCTCAGTTAACAAACAGAAGAGACACAAGCTGAATTCCCCCATGCAATATCATGTGCCCTATGACGACTTCTCTCAAGATCGTCTTGTGCAATTTCGTCATTCTTCTTCCTTCATTTCATTTTTTCTCATTTCCAATAAGTGAATCACATCCAGCTAAAACATTCAAAAGAGATGAGTAATGATACCCTACAAAAGCCAACAGCGTAATAAGTAGCATTTGCAGCTTTGTTGTACTTCTTATTGTGGAGATGTGGTTCAGTAGTATTCACAGAAAAGCTTTAATTAACATACTATCTGCATTGATGACAAGCTTGACGTTTCAAGTTGTTTCCTAGCATATCCTTTGAAATCCTTGGCTCATCCCCGTCGAATCTCTCCTGGGATGTATTACGCCTAGAGTGTAGCCTTCTCTCCTCGTGACTTGGACTACAATAGATTGAGACATCAACATCTCCTGAGTGTCTCCAATTGAACTTTATTGTCGCTGGTTAAAGGCATGCTGAGGCATGAGAGGTTGTTTCTTTTAAATCAGATAGCTTATGCGCTTAGAAATCACCTTGCAATTAGACACTCCTCCCATTCATTCCATCACTTTAAAGGTGAAGATTCTTTGTCGTCCGGGGTCCGCCTTTCTGTCTAATCCTTCCTGAGAGGTTTAGTTGAGGCGTCGTTAGCGATGATAAGGAAAAGCTGTGAATATGATTGAGGCGATAAACTGACTCTTGTAGTTTATCGATGCTCCTGCTAGACATTTCGTGAGCTCAATCGATTCTCTAAAACGAGGATGACATTTTCTTTTCACATACACGTATCGGCATTGATAGCCTGCTCGTCTCTCTAATACATCGCTAATCTACATACCTCCAACAATTCACTTTAGTTGCATTAGCCTTACTGTAACTTGTGTTCTCCATACTTCCTCCCCATGTCCTTTTGGCTGGCCACATAATGGCAGGCTTGTATATTGTGCGCGTATTCCGTATACCGCCCGACCGTATTCCTCTCACAAATGCATAGCAGATCCCTCAGTCTCGCTAAGTATTGCTATGCATGAATTTGGCTGCCGACTAACCAGCCTCTCCTTGTTCTACCAAGTATCTCGTTGGTATTCATAAGCTGTTCTTCGTGCTATGTACTTCAAATGAGAAGTGGGGGCTGCTACCGTATATTGACAAAGCACATTACGCTCGTCAATTTCTGCTTAAAGGGACTGAGAAGCGATAATAAAATTCAACTAAATTATAATGAATTTTTTTATTTTACCCTTAGAAATAATAAGAAACATAAAAATGACCATTAGAAAATTTAAAAAAATTCCAATGAAATTTATTTTTTTCGTTCCGCGGGTCGGGCGTTCAGTATAATGATTCCGTTGGCTGGGCCCCTGTCTGCTAAACACCGTAGCGTCGTCGTTGGGCGAAATTTCAAAAAATCATTTCTCGAGTTTTTTTATATTTTTTCCTTTTGTTTTTATTCTAATTTCGACAAGATCTTTCATATAAGCTTCACTTGAAAATCACTTCCATGGCCCTCCAACCATCTAATTTTAAGTAAATTTAAAATTCCAAGAGATAACCAATTAAAGGGTCCCTCCAACCATCTTATTCATTTCAAGAGATAACCAATTAAGAGCGGTTGATTGATTGTGAGAGACAAGAGAGGAATGAAGAGACGCAGACAGCGAGAGAAATCTTTGCACAGCTTTTTCTCAGCAACGGGGAAGTTTCAACTAAAAGGAGAGAGCATGAGACTCAGGACATTGAGCACTATCCAATGATGTCAAAAAATGCATATGGTAAATATTTCCTGGAGGGGCCCTTTAACTACTACAGTATGCCGTTTCATCGCATCCGAACCTTATCCATACGGGAATGTCTTCATAGGTCGGAAAGCATTCCTATATAATGGGCTTGCGCAAGATATTTGAGCGTAGTGAAAGAGTCTTCCATCTTGCTGGAGACGCTTCCCTCGTGCAGGCCACTCTGGGACAGTTGTTGTGTTGTCATCGTGTGTTGCTAGTGCTATAATACTTCGCAGTGGCTCTCGGCTGTCGTTCGCAATCATAGAGAGTGGTTCGTCCTCCGTGCACTTATGTCCTCTCTCTTCCTCCATCTCTCCCCCCCCTTACCCCGCATGCCATCAGCATCCGCAATGCGACCAAACACGGAACTATGCGATCATCGCAGTCCTGGTTTCGCCTAGTGTGCATGCCAAGAAGCTCTACAGATACCAACCCATGGCCAACACCTCCGGAAGAGAAACTAGTATAGGCTCGAATACACATACTAATTGTAAGGTCAATGGGCACAGCTAGAAACTTAGAGGCTTCAGCAACCAAAGTAGCAGACTAGCCGATTCTTCGATGAACCACAAGTCCAAGGTTACTGTAGATGATGCTCGTATATCTCGCTTCGAGTAATGGCCAATTACTTGCCCCAAGCGTATTAGAGCTACGAGAGTAAAGGCCACTCTCTCGCATCTCACAACCATAACTTTTGCCGATAGTCGGCATTACGGTTTCTTCGCTATCGAAACCGTTCGCTGTACCTATAGTTTTCTCAATGCGTTGAACGCTATGCGATATCTGCTCTGTACCTCCTATCAGACACCTCCTAGTACCTTACTTGCCATACCGTCCCGTTTCGTATGTCCAGTGGTCGTCGCCCACTGCCCTTCTCCTCTTCTCCTTAAGTCATCTTCCCCTCGCCTTCCCTACTACCCCTTCCCCTTCATCCTCCTCCATTCTTCTCCGCTTCCCCTTCTTTCTCATTTACCCCCTTTCCTTCTCTCCCGACGCGCGTCGCCGTCGTCTCGTCTTACTAGTAATTCTCGAGTAATGAGTCGCACCCCGTTAGTCTCTCTCTCTCTTCTCTCTCCCCTCAACTCTCTCGAGAATCCCTCTCAACGCCTTCGCTCCCTCCCTTCATCTCTCAGTACTCTCGTATTTATCCGGCTCTCGTACACTAATTCCCTTCATTCCGACTATTCCTCATTGTAATCCGACATCGTGAATATCGGGGCTTCTTTAGCAATACTGAGAAGAGAAGAGGGGGCAGTTAGGATGAAGTTAGATTGCATTATGCATTCTGGTGGGAAGGACGAAGGGAACCTGAAGGTTTGTAATACTTGTAGCATCGAGGGAAAGGGGGGGGGGAGAAGAGGAACAGAAGAGGTGGAGGGAGGGAGAGACAAGAGAGAAAAGAGGAAGGTTAGCGGGCATCCTATTGAGTCTATGCTGGGAAGCAGAAGCCATCGATCGAGAGACGAGACTTGCGAAGGGAGAGGGAGGAGGGAGAAGGGAGGTAGACAGAGAGGGAATAGCGAGGGAAGTGGGAGAGGTGGCATGAGAATGATACTTGCTCTCGTATAGCCTCCATCTCTAATTACGCTCTTCTCCCTCCTCCTCTTGAGTCCCCTTCTCTCTCTTCTTAACTTGTTTACCTCCACCAGACGCCATCCTCGTCTTCCTTTCGCTTGCAACAGTAACTGGAAGGTCTTTTTCACCCTTTTATTTTGCTTAGAAATTAATGTTTTGACAGATTTTATTTTATTCCGTTTTAGATTTCTTTTCCTTTTATACACTTGAGGGTTTTTCCGTTCCTCTCGACAATCTCTTCCAATTTCACTCGAGGCATATAACGACGTGATGCGATTATGTGACTGCCAGTCTCTCTCGCTCCCTCCCTCCTCTCCCTTGCGCCCTTCTTTGCTCTTGGACGTACGTAATTTATCACTTCACTACCCTCCTCCTCTCTTTCCCGCGCCTCCTTGTTTTGTTCTCTATCCTTTTTTCTACTATCACCACGTTTCCGCCTCGAATTCTTCCCTTATCGTGTGGTAAAGGGTCGAAAGATCGATAGTTTTGAACAGTATATGCGTAGTAAGATGATACGTGGGTAGATCATATCAGCTAAAAGAGGGTCAAAAATCGAGAGTGTCCGTTGCATTGGAGGAGCGTTTTGGCGTATCATTGTTTGAAAAGTCTTCCATGAATTATTGCTCTTCTATCTCTCGAGATTTTTCATAGTTTGATGTATGCTGCATATCGCCTTTCCGCCTCTATACTTGTTCATTCTTGCATAGCTGCAGTTGCATCGGCCCTATAGGTAACACCGGTGAATCTTTGGCTATGGTTCTCAAGAAATAACAGCCATGTCTACTAGAATTTATTTACCATTTTAAAATTCTACTTAAAAGTATAATTCACGAGTGAGTCCGTAACTCTCATTGTCCGAAATGTGAATAGCTCGTTTTTTTCTCAAATGTTCAACACCGGCGTAGTTTCTTATTTCACTATACTTACATATCGAAAGCGTACTAGGCTAAAAGAGAGTGGAATGGCAGAACGATCTGCTGGTCTGTGCTTGCCTCCTGCACGCGCTAGCCCCTCTGACTAGAACTGACATGAGAGCGAGACTAGAGGAGGGAGAGGGAGAGTAAGCGATAGATAGATAGCAACGCGTGACATGCCTGCACGACTTCTGTTCACTCTCCTTCTCTTCCTCTCCCCCTCCCCCTCCCCCCTCCTCCCTCTGTCCCCTTCCATCTCTAACTTAGTTATGTGTTCACCTCCTCCTCCACTTCTCTTTACCATTCGATCGTTGCTGTCTTCCCTCTCTCTCTCTGTTCTCTTTTACTCTGTGATCGCAATCGTTTCCTCCGTCTCCCTACTTGTCCTTCCTCTATATCGTTCAACCTCCTCTCTCCCCTCTCTCACTAGTTGCCGTACACGGTTTCGCCCTGTCGCTACTACTCGGTATGCACTCCGTGTTCCCTTCAATCCTCGTTTCCCAGCCTTTTTCAAATTTAAATGTTTGATGTGCAGGTACGTCGATCGTCGCGGCCGTCAACGGCAGAAAACGGTCCGGGGGCGGAAGTGAGAGCGAGGATCGGGCATGTGCTGAGCCTGACGACAAGCGTATCTGCTGCCACGGTGAGTGATCGCAACGCGTCCGCTACGCAACCGCAACGCGTCCGCTACGCAACAGCAGCGCGTCCGCCATGCGCCTGCGTCCATGACGTGTGCTGGCTAACAATAGAAGGCGGCTCCAAGTGTGACGGACGTTCACGCCGCCGAACTCAATCATTATGCTGGCGCACTTTGGGAGGGAAGGGCGTGGGGAGAGGGAGGCAAGGCTAGAGCGTATGATGGTATGGGGCTGCTGTTAGAAACGCTTTGTTTTGGATGGAGATCAGGACGACAAGCGGTAGCTATGGACACAGCAAATGAGAGGACCTCGAAAAGCAAGTAATGAAGGGTTCCCACCCCTGGCCCTTCGTGCCCCCGAACCACTTCCCATACGTCTTTGCCTTCTTCCCCCCCCCCCTTCTCCTCCTCCTTCCGACTCACTAAAAGGCTTCGTTTATGAGTGAAAGGTTCTGTGTGTGTGTGTGTGTGTGTGTGTGTGTGTGTGTGTGTGCGTGTGTGTCTATGCGTGCGTTTGGCACGACGAAGAGGAAGGTAGAAAGGATGAACGAAGGGAACGAAGCCCCGTATCGTATAGTGGGTGATCGTGATTGTCGACGTAGACCAGACACAACACCAGCTCTTGCTCTATGACTCTCAGAGATGCCTACTTTTCGTGAGAACTTCTAGAGAAAATGTCTGCTTCAACGTTAGATATTACAAAGCAATAATATGCGTCGATATCCACTTAAGCGTTTATAGCTGTAGTAAAATGTGACATTCTTCTCTAGAATGAGGAGAGAGAGAAGAGAGAGAGAGAGAATCTGAGAGCCTGCGCTTGCCTCGAAGACGTGCATCTGTCGATAACTTGCAATTGACAAGCAGCGTCCCTTCTGCCGTCTCTACGACAAGCGAGCCTCGTCTCCCTAGCCATGCCTTATTGTAGTCCTTTCGGCCTTCTGCGGCGCTGCGTTTCCCGTTATCGTAGCGAGATTCTAATTAGAATAGAGGAGGGGGATGGAGGGAGGAGTTGTCGCTTTCGACGAGGAAGGGATGAGGGTGAGAGATTGGAAAGAAGCGAAGGGAGGGGGGAGGGAGTGGAGGGAGAGGGAGAGGGATGCTGGAGAGTCATATTCAGAAGAGTATGTAGTGTTCGACTAATGCAGCGTCGTGGCTCTCGTCTACCCTCTTCATACGCAAAACATTGGCCGGCGCCTTCATCTTTCCTCACAATTCCGCACGATACCCTCATCTTCTCCTCTTCTTTCTCTTCTTCTCCTCTCGTGCCGGCCAAGTAATTTGCTTTCTCATCGTCAAAGTATAGAAGAAGAGCGAGAGGAACTAATTTGCTCCTTTTTCTCTCTGTCTGTCCCTCTCGTTCTGTTCACTCCTTCGTCTCTCACTCATTCCGTATCTCTCTGCCTCCTTCCCTTTCCTAGTAAGGCCGCCGCCGACGACTCCAATTAAATTTGCGCCGTCCGTTTTCACCGTGTTTGCACAGTTGCCGATTCATGAAATGTTGTGTTTGGGCGCACTTCACAGCAGAGCGTGTATGCAATCGACTCTTCTCCTTCCTCCCCATTCAAAGTCACATCTTCCATTACCGCATAAAACTGTGCCAGGTCGCCTCAGAAGCTCGCTCCCAGACTCATCGTCATCATCCTTCTTCTCTTTTGCTGTGCCAAGTTCGCTGCGAATGCAGTGAGTGCATGCATTCTCGAGAGGAGAATGCTGACTCAACGCATTGCCCCCCCCCCCTTGTCTTTGCTGAATGCCAGGAAGCCCCCCGCTTACCTTTTGCCATTCTTCTAATCGATTGGCTCGCACTATGTCTTGCGCGAACGTCTCTTCTACTATAGACTCTCCCCTCGAGGAGGAAAATGTGACCACAGACGGCAACGTCATGTCTAATTCGCATATCCCTCCTCCTGCAGTAACTTTTGACCGGGGGCGGGTGCATGACGGTTGCGATATGCAGTCCTCGCGAAGCCCCTAATCTCGCCTCTCATTTCCCCCCTGACTAGGTCTCGGCTCTTCCTCGATCGCCTCCTCACTCACCCGTCTTATTCCCCTCTGTCTACTTCCCCCCCGTTCCTCTCCCTCGTCTGTATCTCTCCCCTCCAAAAGCGAATGCTTGGGTAGTAACTAAGCGACAGTGCCGCCTTGGGCTGTGTCTCTACCCTCTCATAGACATGCGCACACTTATCTCCTCTCCATATCCATATCGAGCTAGTTCTCATCACTTCCGCTGCAGGCGCGCGTCCTAAGACGAAGTGTTTCTATATAGGCCCGTACGTGAATTGCCTCGATTCCCAATGCGTCTGCAACTTTCGTGGTCGTTCAAAACGACCTAGTGATTATATGTTTCTTGCACTGCATTACGGTAGGAGCATGTCTATAAGGGAAGTTAGAGGAAGGATGGCGGCGGAAATTAAGCATATCTATCAGTGTGCTGATATATACATTGCCTAGTCGGAAGCGAAGCGCCTAGCTATACTCTCAATCTATCGAAAGCGTGTATTACGTGTAAGGTTTTCTCAAGTAACAAAATTTTTGACTGATTACTTTGACTATATTATGTTTTTGCAGGAATGGTAGTGGGGAACGGCGTAATGACGACGACATCAACCAAATTCAGCGATAACTACGATGTTAAGGAGGAACTCGGAAAGTGAGTTTTGTCAGCATTGTGACTCATAAGAGAGGCATACGGTGTAGAATTGTATCGAATTGTATGCTATTGGGGAAATAGCGAATGAAAGATTGAAAGAGTGTACACTACGCCCCCTACACGAAGAATTGTGTAGGTTGAATGAAATCTTAGAAAAGAGTTCAATCATCACTCTGTAAATTGCTGCCCTCTCATAATATACGACTTGCTGTCGCTAATAATCATGACGTCTATCCAGATTAGTGAGTTCAGTGCATCATTACATTAAAACTGACAATAAAATTTCAGAAGCAATATTGACATTTTTATGCGTGCTGCTTCTCACTGAATGTCGCTAGTCTTAAAATACAACGTAAGCTATCGAGAAGCCTATGCTGTTGATAGTGGTTTAGCCTTTGCGGAAATGACTTTGTAGTCGATATCCACGCCCTGTCAAGACGCCTTGCCTACATTCCCGTAATTTGCAAACGAAAACAGCAGGTGCAACGAAAGTCATCAACCCTGACTGAAATGCCTAAGTGAGAATTCGCTGAGATCGCAAAGAAAATGAATCTAAAATATCCAGGAATTTGATGGACACTGGCAGAAATTTTTTTACTGTTTCTTACAGGGGAGCGTTTTCTGTTGTTCGACGATGTGTACTGCGATCAACAGGAATGGAGTTCGCGGCCAAGATTATCAACACGAAAAAGTTGTCAGCCCGTGGTAAGCGTAGCGGAACTCTATTGAATTCCATTTATCGCCTGACCGAATTGCATTCTCCACTTCTAATCAGCCCTCTTGAGATTTCCAAAAGTTGGAACGCGAGGCCAGGATTTGCCGCAAGCTGCAGCACCCTAATATTGGTGGGTATTCTTAGCTCAAAAGTGAAAAAAACTGAAACAATGGTAATATTGACTGTTTCAGTTCGACTACACGATAGCATTCAGGAGGAGTCGTTCCACTACCTCGTATTTGATTTGTATGTTTTGGACATGTTCAAATATGGCCTAAGAGATGTTGCTCAAGAGCACAAAATTGAGTTGATTCTTGCAGAGTTACTGGTGGTGAGCTGTTCGAGGACATTGTGGCACGGGAGTTTTACTCCGAAGCAGATGCCAGGTACGTTACGCCTTTCGTTGAGCCAATGCCAGGAATAGCTGTGAACAAGGAACAAAATTTCTTGCAAAGCTCTTCCTGGCTATTCGTAGTATCTCATACGCTACTTCTCCTATTGAAATACCTTTCTCTGATACGTCCATCTCTTCTAGTTACTGTATCGCGCAAGTGCTGGACGGCGTTCGCTACTGTCACCAGTACAATATCGTGCATAGGGACTTGAAGGTTACTGTAGAAGCCTCTTCTTCTACTATGACTATACGTATTTTCTCTCTTACACGCGTGTTGAATGCTCTGGCCAGGCGAGAGTGTGCGTTCCGAATGAATCTGGTACATATGGCGTGCTGCGGACCGCGTGGTCCGGTGGTAGCTTTGCCGTACTACTGGGCGTCCATGTTAACGCTGAGCATGGTTGATCTCCGCCGGTGTCTCTGTCTCTACTCCTCCTCCTCCTCTCACCGTAGTCGTCTTGTCTCCGGTCTCGCCCTCTAAGTTGCCTCCCTCTGTCGATGCTCTCCTCTCTCGTTCCAGCCACTGCATCCAACAGATCCTCGAGAGTATCGCCTACTGCCATTCCAACTGCATCGTCCACCGTGATCTCAAGGTCCGTCCCCAGCTTGCCAAAGCCTTGCCTACCTCGGCTCTCCCATGCACACTACACACACATCCCCCGCACCTGATGCTCGACACTCACAGTCTTCATTCCTGCATGCAATGCACGACTAGCTTTCATAGTAGAGTGCCGGCATGCTGATGCATAATCTAACTTGTGAGCATTGTAACAACGGTTGTTTCAGCCCGAAAATCTTCTCCTCGCATCGAAGGCGAAGGGAGCCGCAGTAAAGCTGGCGGATTTCGGACTCGCCATAGAGGTAAGATAAAAGGTTCTCGAGGAAGAAAAGCACACATCTTCAGGTGTCAGCCGATGCTGAAGCCTGGTTCGGATTCGCGGGTACTCCTGGCTACCTTTCTCCCGAAGTTCTCAAGAAGGACCCATACGGAAAGCCAGTCGACATCTGGGCTTGCGGTAAGCACTCTTTAGCTGTTTGTTGTAGCTTCGGGCTAACGAAGGAGAGGGATTCAGGAGTCATTCTCTACATCCTCTTGGTCGGTTACCCACCCTTCTGGGACGAGGACCAGCACCGGTTGTATGCACAGATCAAGGCCGGAGCCTACGATGTAAGGACTGTTCCCCGATGTTCAACCGACAGTGCAGTGGTACCAACTATCGAATCGTGCATTGCAGTATCCCTCGCCGGAATGGGACACGGTAACGCCAGAAGCGAAGAGTCTCATTGACTCGATGCTCACGGTCAACCCGCGCAAGCGCATTACCGCCGAGCAGGCTCTTCGAGTCCCCTGGATCTGCGTATGTTCAGTTCCAGCTCAATGTTGCGACGCTACACCTTTTAGGATTGTTAAATCTATTATGAATAAAATACGTCGATGAAGCTCAAGACAGGGAGGTTTTCTTGCAGAACCGTGAACGCGTTGCGTCGGCAATGCACCGTCAAGATACGGTCGACTGCCTGAAGAAGTTCAACGCTCGTCGCAAGCTCAAGGTACCACAGACGAACCACCTCCGACCGAGAAGCACCTCACCTATCCATCATCCATCTCTCATAGGCCTCTCATGGCATAGAGTCTCTACTACCCATCAACCGAAGTTGATATCAACCCTCCCATCACACCTCTCGTCTTCCTTCCTCCCTCGCTCCTCCTCCTCCTCCACTCCTTACCCCGTTTTTGTGTTCCAACCCCTTCTCCTACTCCCTGTCATCCTTCCTGTACCGTCCTTTCCCCCTCTATATAACTTATCCTCGTGTCTCGGCTCCTCCTCCCTCATCTCCATATCCATTCACCTCTCTCTCAATCTCGTATGCCAACTGTGTCCCACGCGGAAGATTGGAGTACGGTAGCATGTGGTGCATGCCGGGGTGGCGCCTCGTGATTGTTCATTGTAGAGTACAAGAGGGAGGGAGGGCGTTGCCTTCTCCTCCTGTCTTCTCTGTGTCTAGGCAGCCATCTCGGCGGTGACGATGGTCGCCCGGATGAGCGGCGTGCTGAGGGGCTCCGACTCCACTGGAAGCTTCGCGTCGTCGAACGGAGCGGACGGCTCGGAGCCGTCGACGTCGACGGCCGACGGGACGAGTTCGGCAACGCCGGATGAGGTAGCGTGCTTCTCCTCCTTCCCCCCTCTTCCCCCTATTAGGACACGGTGACGGGAGGACCGCACGTCTTGAATAGCTATCGAACGAAGAAGCGGTCCTCCCGTCGCCCCGTCGTGTGTAGTGCTTTCACCCTCCCGAACCCCTACTTATTTTGGCTAATATTCGAAGCGAGAGCGCGCAGCTGCGCCGCACAGAAGAGTATGTAGCATTGGTATACGCCTCTCACACTCCTCGCTCTCCCGCCCCCAACACCTCACCACACGAACACAACCACACAATGAGCCTCACCCTGCCTAACACTCCTACCTCTGCCAACACGTTTGCGGTGTGCCTTTGGCTGTTTGACTGCTTTTCCACGTTCACGCACCGCACAGCTTCTCACTAATCACATTCTCCTCTGAACGCGGTGAAGATGGCAGGGCTTATGCTGTCGCTTACGGCTATCATTGTCCTGCGGGTCACGGAAAGATGTATGCTATGGCGTAAGCTCGTGCCCCATTCGCCTCGCCGTCTTCCCCCCTCGAATGCCGTTGCTTCGGCCATCGCCTTTACCGTCTTGCTTGCTTGGCAGTGCGTAATGCTTTTGTGCTCAATGTCGATTTGCCCCCTCTGGTCCCTCCGGGGTGCCTAGTCCGCATGGGACGGCTACATACACACAACCATTGTCTGTCTGACTCTCTGTCGCATCCCCACAACTACTGTCTGTATGTCTGACCTGTCCCTCTGTCTGTTCACAGGCGTCTGTGCTTCCTTGAGCTGCACTGTCCGTTCTCGAACCAAATCCGTCCGTTGTCCGATAGCGATGCTTCGCCTTTTCCTAGCCCTGTCCCTTGGCAGTCATTGATAAGAAGGCATGACCCGCCCTGAGGCGTCTTCCCCTATCTGTCGCACTCTGTCTCTCAAATCTGTGTATGCCTCGCTTCGACGAGCCTCCCCTCCTCCTCCTTCTTCGTCCATGCCATTACCCATTTTTCTCTGCTTTATTCCTAACTCGGGATAGCCTTGGTCTAGTCGCTTTACTCTTCCTTCTCCCTTTCAATTCCCCTGATGCTTTCGATTTCCCTTCCTTCTGACACACTGCCAACCGTCACGAGTCATCCGTTCAAGGCTAAGAGACACGCCATACACGAGGGGGCAGACCGCACTCCCAGAGAGACAACGTCTTAGTGCTCTGCGCGCTTTTCGAGCTTGGTTTAATGCTGCCGACTGCTCCACACCGAATATCATTTGGCACCAGAGACTGGGTTGGGCACACGAAAAGTTGACTGATCGGGGTTGACGAAGCTCTCGATCAGTCGACGGAGATTCGTTGAAGGCGCGGCAACGGGAGGATAAGGTTGCTTATTGCAGGGAGCGATTCTGACGACGATGATCGCGACGCGAAATCTGTCGAGTAAGTTCGGAAGTGCTCTCATGGAGTCGACGTCGACATCCGGCTTCGGTGAGAGGAGGCTAATGGGGAAGGCTGTGCGACATTCCGATACCCCCGCTGCTCGCTCTAACCACTAGAGGCATTGAAAAAGCCGTATACTGCGGATCTCCAAGACGTTTTATGAAGAGAACGCATGAAGTAACCGTTAACCTGGGCTCTATCGGAATGTCGGTGCGCGAGGGGAGACTGGAGAAAAGTAGTCGGAGAATGGTAGCCGAAGGATTGTGTCCCTAACGTAACGACCAGAGAATCGCCACCCCGCGACTGTACCCCGTCCCAGTGTGACGCTTCTCATACAATGAGTACTAGGGTTCGCCAGATTACCCTCGACTCGGTCATGAAAGTGCACCAGGGCAGAAAATAAGAAGAAGAGATGCAGACCGGAAATGCAGCACTTTCGCGACCTGGTCATGAGTCATCTGCCGAACCCCAATCAGTACCCGTCTACCCCTACCGTAACCCAAGGAATCTTTCCTTCTGTTTTCCTCTCTTCTCGTCCTTCCCCCTATTCGTTGCTAATCCGCTAAAACGTTCCTCGTCTGCTTACAAACCCGCAAGCACACACACACAACATATCCTACGGCTTCCCTTTCCCGCTACTCCTTCTCCTGCTCTCCTTCTCCACGCTTCCTCACCAGGCTATCTGTCAGAAGAACGATGCAGACTGCCTGGTCAGGAAGCGTGTGCACTATAAACCACCCCTCACTCCTCTCCCGAGTCGGCGATCGAGGCATCCCAGTTCTCACTCGGATGCCTCGACCTAGACGAATTCTAAACCACTTACCTTAAACGACAATATATTTTCCAAGTGTAATGGGTACTCACAGAAAGCAGCGCTGAGCGCGCTTCGCCTCATTTCCGATTTGTCGGCTCTTCGTTTTCGAAGAATCGTTGGGGAGGGAGGGAGATGGCATGTGAGCGAGTCTCGTACGAACGAGAGAGACACTTCGTCCGTCCTCCTCGTAAGCCTTTCGTTATGGCTGGCTTATCCCGTTCGTCTCGTTAGCTTCCCCTCACTGATATCTCCGCTGTGAGCTAAGCATATTCCGGGTTCTGCTTACTCGATAAGGCGTCGTCCGCATCCCCAGCTAGAGAAACCAGGCCAGAAGGCTGGTGCATTTCATCGATTTTCCGCCACTATGATGCTGGAAGCGTATTGTCGATCGCCTCGAGGCTCTCCATTCATCATCGCCCGCTGAATGCAGCAAGGGTTCCCTCTCCGGCTGTCACTGATTCGCCTCTCTCGCGCTCTTGCCATCCATCGTCTCATCTCTCTCCTCTCCCTCCTCCTATCTCTCCCTCTTTTGCTCTGTATCTGCTTCTCTCTTACACATTTGCTCCCTTCCTCGAGTCGAATAGCCCCTCACGCTGCGTTCAGTCTACTCTTGCTCCGCGTTCTCGATCAATCGCAGTCGTCCCCCTTCAGCTCTCATTGTCAGGAGGACCATGCCACTCTCGGGCATCGCTGACCTCATTCTGCGACGTCGCTCGCTCAAAGTAAGACCCGGTGGCATTATCGACAGTTAGATCTGCAAATGAGTCTTTATTATGAGTGTTATGGGTGTTCCTTTAACAGCAAGACGGGCCGCAAGAGCGACGCGTGCGGTCCGCGTCCTCGACTCCCCGCAAGAGCTCAGCACCCGCCTCGGCGGGGCTCGCTCTGGTGGACATCGCGATGGCTCCCCTGTCCCAGCCCTCCCCCAAGAACAGTCTCTCCGACTACCGTCTCTCCGGTCCGTCCTTCGTCCCTCCGCCGCCCTACGAGGAGGTCGAGAGTGGTCGGTCCTTCGCTTTACGTCTATACTCTTCAACTTTTATTGCTCTATGATCTATTATGCAATCCTTCGCAGTTATGATATTTCGCGTCAAAGCAATCCGTTCGCTCGGGTAGGTCTTGCTTTGTGTCTGCGGTTATTGCATTTGTCTGCACAACATGTGAGCAGATTGAGGATAGGGCGAGTTCCTGTCACGAGCGACATGCTGACGTGCGTGCTGATGAGATGATCTCGACGTGTTTTCGTTCCATATCAAGACTCGTCGAAGCTGCGCAAACAAGAGTGCAGTGCAGCGAGGCGCGTTTGCACTGATGACTCAGATCGTTGGCAAGCACACAGCAACAATGCTTCCCCTCCCATACGTCCCCTCCCATACTCTCCTCTCGCTTTTGCAAATACCCTTAGCCAGGGACGACTCGAAGTTCACGAAGAATTTCCGCCGTCGCAATAACACTCTGGGAGGATAGCAAGGAAAGCCCTCATGCAAGCACACATATTACTATTCAGTTCTGATGATCTTGGCTAGAGCTTCGAGAAGGCAAACGGATGATTAAAGAAGCCAGGCTCGCAAATGGACACTTAATCTCGAAATCCTTCGTGCCTAGAAATCACTCGACGGTTGATCGGATTACTCGTGGGATTACGGGCTACGGGCGACATGAAGTTGTCCAACCTCACTTCTTCCAATGTATATGGGAGGTTGTTGCTGCGCGTAAATCCTGCTTCGTGTATGCCCATTATGCATCTCAATCCTCCATAGCCAACTCGTCGTCTTATCGACCGTCTTTACCTACTCATCCATCCATTCTCACGTGGCTCTGTGCACCTCAACCCGAGTAGTCGCTTCTCCGAACGCACTCCAGAGAAGAAAGGAGTAGAGTGTTTCGTCGTGTGTGTACCCCGCCCTCTCGGTATACCCTCCCCCCGTATCTCTTGCCTGTATCTCAGTCGCCCATCCTTCTGTTCTTCTCCTCATCCTCCCTCTTCTTCTCCTCTTGTTTGTCGACTGCCACAGAGAGTGTCGCTGGCCTTCTTCTCCCCCTCCACTTCTTTAACCTTGTCGGCTACTTCTGCTGATTGGAGAATGGAGAAGAAGTGCCCGGAGAGGGGTTAACGAAGAGACGAGTAGTGAGAGGCCGAAGGAGAGAATCGGCAGAGATTCCCTTCCCTTCGCTATGAGTCTTTTGTAATCGCTCGGTCCCATCGACTTCGCATGCCACAACCGATTATCTCCTTCGTCCATCTCCCGTTCTCTCCGTTGACTTCTCATAGTGTATCCAGTCGATTCCCTATTTCACTTTGTCTAAGCGTGTCTAGTTGTAGTTAGCTTCCATGTACCCACTGCCTTGCCTTGCCATTCCCCCCACCCCTCTGCCCCCGTCTAATTATGCTGTTTGCATTTGTTGATGTAGCTAGCCAGCCAGCCAGCCCCCAAAAGACAGCTCCCCCGACTAGACTATCCGTCTTGTCTCCGTTGCTCAGGCTACTGATTCAGCAGTTGTATGACTTTCTCTCTCTCTGACCAAACGCTACAACAGTATGTTGGGTGGGACCTTCTCTGAGCGAGAAGTCATGGTTCACCCTTTAGAAGCTGAGTCTTTAGACCGCCAGATGGTCTGGTCTCACCTGTCTCTCTCTACGATCTCTCCATTACTCGCCCCCTTACTCCCTCCCTCTTCTGACTCTCGGCTTACCTTAGTCGTCTCCATTCCTACTTTCCTACTCTTCCGCTTCTCCCTTTTTTCTTCTTTTCTCTTTCCTGTCCTCGGCATCCCGTTTATGTGCTTCACATATAGAAGCCACATCATTTACTCTCCCCTCTCGTCCTCCTCTGCTTTTCCTCTGATGCTCTATTCATTCTCCAATAGTCCCTTCTCCGAGGGGATATACCCTCTTCGATATCGACGGTTTTTTTGCCTCGCTGTTAGTCTCTGCCGTTCTCTCTCTTGTCAGCTAGGCTACGATGAGCGAATGAATGTGAGGCAGGTTATGCGGGCCGTAAGCAGTAGTGAATTGGAGAGTGCGGGTGTCGCACGCACGATGAGAATACTTGATAAATGCCACCTCCCCGCCGCCTTCCTCGCACACTTTCCCCTCCCCCCTAGCGAACTCTTCGCTCTAACAAACACGGAGCTTTAAAGTTAACGTAGCCTTTCACCGTACTACAGCGGTTGGCTTTTCTAATGAGGACAAGGTGCGAGTGGAGTAAGTGCTGCTCGAGAGAGAAGCCCGGTAATGAGACGATCGATTGGTGTGACGATGCGTCCCATTCTCGCGTGTAGTGCTACTTGACGCGAATGTTCTCGCAGTAACGTTGTCCCAAGCGTATGTATATGCATCGCCTCTATGCCTACGCTTGCGCCGCCTTCCATCGCCTTAGGCAAGGTGAGAGGATCGTTGAGTGGAAAACTATCAGGATTGCGATTCTGGCGATAGTTGTGCGTTTCTCACAAAGGTCATCGTAAGAGAGAGAGAGAGAGAGAGATATCGTCTGAATTCAAGAAGTCCGCATTCCTTGAAGTGGTAGATAGATCTGGTAGTTGCCACAGTCAGTGATAAGTTAGGTTCCCTTTGGTCTCTGAGCAACGCGTACCATTCCGTAGCTTCTTATCTCCTCGCTAATCGGCGTCTTCTCACTTCTTCTTGTCTTTCCTATGCTCGTGTCACTCTCGCTCCTTCCTCTTGTACTCCTCGCTACACAGCCGTTCGTGCCATTCAATCCTCACTTCGCCTTCTCTCTCTTCCTCTTCCCTCTGCCCTTCTCTTCGTCTCTTCTCCCCTCAGTCTTCCCATTGCTCTATTCCCTCTTCTCCGTCCCTGTGCCACTTCACTTCGCCATTTTCCCTCAAATGACGCGTGCGGGATCGCGAGACAAAGGGGGGCTACGTGTCCGTATGCAGGGCCGGCCAATGTCTCAACAAAGCTAGATGCCGGTTACCTGGCTACCATTCTCCGGCCTCGTCGACGGAATCTCGCGCAAGCTTCGGTCTTCGACCACTGAGAAGAAGAAGCGCCGAGCGAAGAAGTACGAGTCGGAGATTGCTCATCCGGAGCCGGAGCCGCAGCCGGGATGTAGCGGGGAAGAACCCGGACGACGGCTCTCCACTGTTCTCGTGCAGCTGGCCAATGATGAATGTACGGGAGCGAATCGCATTCGGGGGGAATGGGAAAAGGCAGACAGACGCACACACAAAGGCACACGCACACGGCATCTCTTCGTTGCGGTATTGCATGATGGGAGAGCGAGAGCGAGAGCAGAGAGAGAGAGAGAGAGAGATTCGGCAAATGAGAGTGAGACGAGATTGCCAGGAGAAGGCGGAGAGAGGCCAGACAGCCAGAGGGAGAGAGATGGGCTCGGCTTGGATGGAGAGGGGAAGAGAGTGTGCAGAGATCCTCCCTCTCCTCGTCTGTCCTCCTCCCCCTTCTTATTCTTCATTCGCCTCCTTCTTTCCTCCCTTTGTGTCCTTCTCCTATCGAAATCCGTTCCCTTCCATTCCCCGTCCCCTCCCTCGTCTTCTCCTCACTCCCCTCATTCGCCCTCAGGCCATGCCATGGCCTCGGGCCTTCTCTCCCTCCTGTTCGATCTCGCCCAGCTAGCGCCCCTTCTGGTGCTGGTTCTCGGTTCCGCCGCTTACTATTACCTCATAACGACGGACCCGCGCTTCGCCCATGCAGGTAAGACTCGTGCCTCTTCTCTCCTCGAGCGGCTTTCCCTCTCGCATTCCGTGGTCCTGTTCGCTTCGCTTCATCAATCCGCGTATCGAATAACAACATGAAGTGTGTTGACTGCTCTCGTCTCAGCCTCGGCCCTCTTCCACCACCCTCACCCCCCCTCACCCTCTCCCCCCTCGATCACAAAGACAATCTAGCTGCGATCGGTTGAATGTCTTCTTCCGAGTGTAATAGAGCTATGCTACGGCGCGCCGAGATCTACTCTCCTCCTTAGTGCTGCCTCCCCTCCCCCACATCCCCTCCCCAATTCTCCTTATCCCTCAGCTGTGCTTTAGTAGTATTCAGATATGTCGCGGAAAACCCTGACGAAGTAATGCTATTGCAAGGAGGAGGAAAGCACGCACGGTGATAGAGAGGCGAGTGGAGAGCGAAGATGAGATCGCGCGAGCGAGCGCCGTAGGAGAGAGCGCAAACTGAGGATATTGCTGGGGAATGCGGAGATCTGACTGTGGCCACACTGGCACTGTACCCATTACACTTGGAAATGGAGCTTTTTGGGCTCTTGATACAAGAATAGTGTATGGCTCGCCACTGACTGTGGCCGGTCGTACACTGGAAGGCAGTTGACCTGAACGGTGCGAAGATCACGTCAATTCAGGTCGCAACCTCCTGAATAAGAAGGAGGCGCCGCCGTCGGCGATCAAGGAGTCTTCCGAGTCGTCGCAGACGATAGACGAACAGGATTCTGGAGAGAAAGGTGAGCAGAAGGCGCGAGAGGAGGAGGATGAGGAAGATGACGACGGAACCACCGCCCTCCATCGGGGTCTCTACTCGACCAGTCTTAATCGATTCTCATAGTCTCCCTTCCCTACCGTATACCTCCAGATTGCACCCCTCCCTACCGTATACCCCCTCCTTCTCATTGTGTTGTCTCGACCGTACTACCGTTAGCTTGGCAATCCGTATTGTGATGGCCTCTCTCAGCTCTGGCTCCGTGTTTTGTACCTCTCGGCGGCGCACACAACTATCTCGGAAAAAGCAACAATGAAAAGCCCGATTCCTCCTCACTCTATGCCATCGTAGTTGGGATATGCCGCACTTTTCCTAAACGATTTTTTCCGGCTTACTCCAGTCATATACCGAAAAACGTTCCCTCAATCTAGCCGTCTTGTCTTACTCGTTCCACTGTAGACGTATCTGTGTCCATCCGAGTATCACGATTGTATCCGATAACATATTATTTATTCATTCCTACTTATATATATATATATATATTCAATAAATAAAGTACAAAATCATCTTTCTCTCTCTTCTCTTCTCTTCTCTTCCTTCTTACTGTCGTATGCTCGGATGGCACAAATACTAGGCAGTCCTATCAACTTCTACTCTCTCTCTTTCTTCCTTCCTTTCCCTTCATTTTACACCCCACACCGTTTCCTCAGCTGTTGCTTTCCTCTTCGCTCTGTGCTTCTCTTCTCTCCGTAGTCGCCCTTTCACTAAACGTCGTCCGGCTATCCGCACGCACGGCACGCACGGCTGCTTTCGTTGCTCCCCTGTAGACCCCTTCCCAACTCTTTCCCGTCCCCTGATCCATCCGTTCCCCTACCCTCCCGTCCCCGTGCACCGCTTCTATTCGGTTCCTCAGACCACCCCACGTCCACACCTTTCGCACGCGACGGTTCTAGTCAGCTTGGACAGAGTCCCTGTAGTCCCACAAGTTGTTCTTCTCTTACTCTCCTCTCCCCTACACTTGGCCTTGTCCAGGAGGCGCGGGTCTGCTCAAGCACGAGAATACGGTAGTCCGAGCCCCGGATGGCTCGGGGTCCGCTTCGACCGCGTCGCCCTCCATTGCGAAGATCGCCGTTCCCGCCGCCAACGGACCCGGAGGAGGTACTGTAGAGACTGACGAGACTTAGCTGAGGTTGTAGTAGTAGTAGTAGAAGTGTCGGCTCACGCCTAACCAGTCCAACCCCCCTACCCCCCGTTCCCCGATTTATTGTTAATCTCTTGGTTAACTCCTTCTAACCCCTCTTAAAGCATGCTCTCTAACGACAGACGCACTGCATGGTGTCTTCTTCTTCTTCTTCTTCTTCTTCTTCTTCTTCTTGTGCACACTGCATGACCTCAGTTCATGGCGAGATGTATCGTGTGAAGGAAAGTAGGACATTCCGTCCGATATGGTAGTATGCATTGTGGTATGCGAAGCAAGACGAAGAACGAATGACGAGCTGAAAGCCGATTCTCGCAAGGCGGGAAAGGGGGGGGCGATGTGAGGGGAGAAGATTAAGGGGGAGAAGGGGAGGAAGGCCAAACGTGGAGTGGGACGAGATAAGAATGGCACGAGAGAAGAGCGAGTGGAGGGGAGGGGACGAGAGGAGGATGAGGGAGAAAGGAGGAAAGGAGGAGGGAGGGGGGAGTGAAAGGGAAGAGTAGAGAGTAGAGGGAGTAGGGCCGCGATAGCAGTCTCGGCCTCCGCTCTTCTCCCTTCCCTCTTTCGCTCTTTGCCTCCTCTTCTTCCCCGTCCTCTCCGTCTCCTTCTGGTCCCCTCGAAGGTGCATGGACAAAGGTACGCGCTTTCCTCCCCCGTGGCTAGCTGTAGACTGTACCGCCGCTGAGAGGACCTTGTGAGAGTTTGCTTAGGTTGAGAAAGGCACGCACAGCCTCGCTAAGGCATTAGACATGCCGACTCGTCCCCGAGGAAACCCTCTAGAGGCAGGCGAAGCTCCTCTTTGTGTGTAACTCTTCCTCCCCTCTTTGTCTGCGCCCAGGTCGATAGAGGGGCGTCCAATCGCTAGAATGCAACAGCCGATTCCTAGTCCCCAGTCAATCGTCCCCTTACTAATGTGTTGTTGTGTCAGCTGACTGAATCAGAGTATGATCGATCGCCGAACTACTATTCACGTTTGCATGTCTCTTTGCATCACTGTGATTTCAATGGGAGAGAGCGTTGCCTGAACCATTCTTTCCTTTTTCAATTTTTTTACTATTTCATATTGACAAACAAGCAAGCGTGGCTAAGCTGAGAAGTGCAGTGATAGATAAGCAGCGAAGAAGTGAAAGCACTGAATGAAGTGCTCTATTGGCGGCGAACGAGAGGCGCTCTCTCTGAGTCGTATGGGGCTGAGACTGAACGACGCAGCTGCTGAGGGGGGGCTATGCTCTGTCGAGAGAGAAGAGCGAAGAGAAGAGACGGCGGGATGAACGACGCTCACTCTGTGTGTTTGCCGTGAGAAACTGCACGAGGATATGACAGGGACAGAGAGAGGGGAAGGGAAGTGGCGAGTAGTGCGATAACGTCGTGATGAGTAGAGCGTGAGGGCCGAGGGTTGCGGTGCTGTGAGTGAGGGGATTGACAGGTGAACTTGGGGAGAGTTGAGGAAGAGAGAGTGAATTGACTATAGGGCACCCCTACGATTGACGATGGTGTGTGGCCGCTACTCGGCGTGCGGAATGATCTCCTTCTACCCTTCTGCCCCTTACCGTGGCGAAGTTCCAGATGAACTAGGACCCCTCCTGTCCCTCTCCCGACTTCCTTATTTGACTACTGTCCCTAGCCGTAGATGCTCCGTAGAATGAGCGTGTAGAGTGTGCCTCCCATCCCGCTCCCCCCCCCCCCTCCTCATTTCCCCCGTTGCAGACCGAAAGGCGGAGATCGTACGGGTGACGCAGGTCTTGCTCGATTCCATAGCCAACAAGGACTATGAAGCATACGCGTGAGTCTTCCTCTTCCCTTAGCTGTCAGCGTGATGACAATTGCGCGCTGTTGCGATGAAGGAAGAGACGAATCTGTGACGGATGGTGTAATGGGCACCTTCCAATCAGTCACTCGGCGCTTCCGGCAAACGCGTTAAGCGCTACACAACCAATACACAAACATTGGTCTTGCACGGGCTCCAAAGCATGTTTCTGAGGATATAAGGCTTGTTTGCAGTCGACATTGCGACCCGATGATGACGGCCTTCGAGCCGGAGGCCTTGGGCAATCTGGTTGAGGGCATGGACTTCCATCGGTTCTACTTCGACAACGGTAAGCACGCGCATCTTCCATCCCTAATCGTCTCAGGGAAAACTTATGAGCTGAAAATAGACAGGAAAGCTGTCGACAGATTTCTCACAGCCTCTTCCATGTCGAGCTATAGTCAGACGACCCAAGAATCGTGCCGATGTATATCTGGGGCACCTCTTCAATAACCCGGTAATTCAAGGTGCGGCGAACTCCTCGCGACGGGCCGTGCAGACAACGTTGTTGAATCCGAACGTCCACCTGATAGGAGAGGAAGGTGCGAGCATCGCCTACGTACGACTCACGCAGTTCCAGGACAAGTGAGTCTTCTATGATGACGTAGCCTCAAGAAAGTCTGCGTTGCCCTCTCTTCTGCTGTAATACCGATCCGCTTACGTCTACCGCTCAGCAAAAACCCCTTCTGTAACTTCATACCATCGGCTTTTTCGCATTACACTGCTGACTACATTGTTGCTGTACCTTCAAGTGCTCGTATACATCTTCTCTTCAATGGTTCCGTTGCAGGAATGGCGACCTGCGTACGCGGCAGTCGGAAGAGACGCGAGTGTGGCAGAGGAAGGGCGGTCGGTGGGTATGCGTGCACGTCCATCGGTCGGGCGCCCCCTCCTCCACCTCCGCCTCCCCATAGCTTCCCCCTCCCCTTCCCCTCCCTTCCCTCCTTCCCAATCCACTCCCTCCCTACCAAGGGCCTGCTTGGGCTGGATGCTTCCCCCTTCTCGTCTTCTCTTTCTCTACGACATAATCGCGTCCGCTCGAGACTATGTATGTGTGTGTGTGTGTCTGCGTTCCCCCGTCCCTCCTAGAGAGCTTGTCTAGTCCCTTACTCGGCCCCCCCCATCCCCAAGGCAACCACGTGTCGCCCTCAGGCTGCCCAGCTATCGATGAGACCGTACACGTGGTTGCGTATCGTCTTAGTGTTGTGCGTCCCCTTCCCCCTTCCTCACTCGTTGTATACAGTATCGATATCCTCATCCACAGTCTCTAGTCTTCCTCAATCCCTGTCGTCAAGGTCGCCGCCGGTTTCTTCTCTTATTCACCTTCTTCCGTAAGCTTTCCCTCCCTTCCGTATCTGAACCAAACCGCCTCCGGACCACCCCTGCAACCCGTGTTCTTATCCAGATCCCCCCGTTATCGTCTATCTTGCTTGTAACAGCATTTACTCTCCCTCCCCGTCCCTTCCCGATCCTCTCCTCTTTCTCTTTGTAGAGTTGTGATCAAGCGTTCGTAGGTGTAGGCTTCTTCTCTTCGTGTTTCCCTTCTCTCTATCTCTTCCTCATAGGGCTTCGCTTTGCCGCTTCCACACGATATCCACTGCTGCTGCGCGTCTTCTAGTCCCTATATAGCCTTTCCCCATCTTGTATCCCCCCTCATTTCTCGTGTTCTACTAAGCGGATGGTGTAGGCAATCCATGACCACCCGTCGTATGCGCCGCATCTTTCCACTCTCACAAGCATTCGCTTTCTTAGCCCGGCCCCTCCAGCTATCCTCATGATATTTTCCTCGATTTCAGTGAGACCTACGCACACTGTATTTGTTTCTCCTTCCCAACCACTCCAACACACACACTTCTTTGCTTTGTCCACCTATTTATCGAAAAGCGTATGTTGTTTCCCCTATAAAGTGACAAGAGATATGATATCACTGTGAGTTTCTCGTCGTTTATCTTCTTCTCTTATTATTACTGATAAATGTAAGCGACACCGTGATGAAGGGACGAGTGAAAGCTTATCACATGACACATGGATGATGAAGGCATAAAGCGTTAAGATATCAAGATACGTTATTTTCTGATATAAAAACTTTGTTCGAACCAAGTGATAAAATAAACTAATGTTCAACATTGTTTTGAGATTCCTTATGCTAAAATGTTTTACTTCAACCGTGTAGCCTAACTAATAAGATTGTCGTAGTACAAAAGACTGAGGTCTCCTTCCAGTTCATTATCATCCTTTTGCATTTGGCCGTTGCCTCGATCGACCGAACACAGCACACAGTAGTCACGCATGCGATAACACTGAACGCGAGAGATTGGCAGAAAGATTTGAAAGACATGTTTTTGGTGTTGCTATCTAATTAAATATTACACCTCTCTAATAATACACCTTTCTAATACAACTTTCTAAAGGCGCAAAACTAGAGACATATACTTACCCTGCATTCGGTCACGGGAGTACTGCCAACGGCGATCGGTCCGAGAAGAGTGAACCTGCCATGTGGACGGTTACACGGCAGCTGCCTCTGTCTAAGTGATCAGAAATCACTCCATGAGTCCCCTCGCACATTACTCATCGTCACCTTTCGCCTACGTGCATGACATTTGCCAGTAGTCGGAGGGGATACGAGAGGAAGAAGGGATGTGGATAGAGCATTACCTGAGAATCCAATCATACAAAAGACCAGAGATTGCCGTAACCCCCACAGTACTGTGCAAACGATAAATAAATACAATAAATAGAGATAGCAAAACCTTGAAGTCCAGAATGAGATATTCAATTTTGCCTGGTATTGTACTGCTGTGGTATTCGTCGCCGATCCTGATATTGCAATATTATTCAATACGACAGCTTTCTCACAATGCGAAATCGGTGTTGTTGTAGAACGCCGAGGATGAGTAGGCAAGAAGGTGCTCTTCTAGCTGAAGTTTTTTCTTATTACATACGACAGTAAGCTGTATAGCTTACGATGTCGACACTCTGTATGCAAGGTAGGTCAGCAATCGCTCCCGTTACTATAGTAAGAACGCGGTTGAATTCATTTGATTCCCTACAAGCGTAATGTCTGATGATCCCTTGAGTGAATATCTAACACATCCAAAGCTTCTGATCTGTTCGTCCGCTTTTCGAGACAGACACACGTCTGCTCTGAGATCCCCGTCGGTCTACAAGAGAAGATGATCCAGGGGAGGTGGCGGAAGAGAGATATTTCCCTTGGGGTGTGCGCTGGAACGCAATTCACTTCAAGATGATAGCGGCAATGTTCTGCGTACATATTGCAACTGTTGTCCAGTTTGTGATGAGTTCATAGTGTCCAGCAAAGCCTGAGGCGAGATCGTATAGTGTGTTGCCCATATCTTGAGTTCCAGCTAATCTAAACAGTAAATCCATTGACGTTAGTAGACTTCAGAAAATTGAATTTATGTTTTCTTCTTTCAAAAATCAAGGTTATGCGTAATTAGTAGATTTCAGAAAATTAAATTAATGAAATTTATGCTTCACCGCTTCCTATTCCAATACAGGTTGTTCGCCCATTGCTCGTGTTTGAGTCGAAAGGCGTGCGGTAGTCTTATGGAGAAGAGCTGATTCGAGTTCTCCACGTGGTCCATGAAGTCGTCCTGACACCAAGAGTAGCTTATAACAATCAACTTTTCCAACAATTCTGAGGTTTTTCTGTCATTAAACGATTCATTTATTTAGCGTTGTGTTTGCTGTTAATGTTTTGTCTTCTTTTCTTTCAAAACTCAAGGTTATGCATACATGTTCCCGATTCGACGCGTGATCTCCCATGATGAGTATGGCTGAGTTGTCTGCGATGCCGCTCGACACCATTCTCTCGAGGGTCGCGCTATAAACTTCTTTGGTATTTGGAAATCGTTTTTTTTACAAAAAAGTCTCTTCGCAGTTGAAATGGCGCAACTAACCGCAAATGTTCATCGATAATGGTCAGCTTGCTTGTCCATTCTCCATTGTCTCGAGTACGGAAGCCATTGATGAACTGGACGGCGAGATGACACTTTTCTCCGTGAATGAAATGAAAGCGTTGCAGGTCCATCAATTGCTCCAAGGGTAAAGGCTGAACATTGAATAGCTCATGTTAAACGGAACCCGGCAATAATTGTTTGCGCGGAGATAAAGTAGCTTGATAAGGGTAAAATAGGTATAATAGGCTTTGAAAAATTAAGATGATAAAGTAGGTATGATAGGTTTGATAAAATAGGTTGACAATGATGGATGCCTACCCGTCCGTCCCTCAGGCATTCGGAAGTCTCGCTGTTCTTGTTGAGGAGTGCGTAGTCGACCGCGTCGAGGGACAAATCGGCGATTCTCTCACTTGCATACGACACGCAGCCTCGCTCTGGCAAAACTGTTTCTTATCGATATGGTATTCTTCTCCTCTATTCCTCCCGTTGGCCTCTGGCTGGCCGTAAACCAATCCTTCCCATTGTCCGATCCCTTTCGATTCTTTGGTGTTGCATCAATCTTTCTTTGTGTGTGTCGTTGTCGCGAATGGTCGAATCTACTCATTCTCTCTCATGTCAGTCATACACTGCATGTAAATTTCTATGTACTATCCATGAAAAACTCCTTTAGAACATCTGTAAGAACGGTAAGTAACGCAACTAGCTTCCATTTCGCAAATACCTTAGATCATAGGAAAATCATTATACTATGCTAAGATCATTGCTAAGATCATTGCTAAGATCATAAGTTCATTCGTATCACTGATACAACAGCGTGTGAAACTGAAAGGGAATGATCTATAAATCTTCCAACGAGGTCAATGCACCCTTCAAACCCCCACCTCTAAATAAATCCCATATCGGTCGTTTGCCTTTTCCTCCTGCGAAAAGAGAGCGTAAGTTGACGTCGCGTGATTGATCGGACTGATGCAAAGTAAAACATTTAGCTCAACTAAAAATAATACCTTGGTGTAGGCTTCAAAGTTGATGAATCCGAGATACTTCAGGTATCGGGCAGTGACCGGAAGAAGTCGTTGAAACTCATACAACGACACGGAGTCCAGCGCGATTACAGTAAGAGATAGCTTGGTCTAAATATGATCCATTATGACGAAAATGTGTAAAGATAAAAACATGATCCAAAGAGCTATCCATATATAAGCATTCTCACTAGTGGTTAGTATCCGCTTACAGGGAAATACATAGGTAAAATACGATTCTCTAAAAATTTAAAACTGAAATACTCACCGCATCGTCGTCGACAATCGCTCTTCCACGCTGAAAAAAATGCAACAATATCGAAATGACAATAAAACTCACAAATTTCGTAGGAGCTGCGAAATTCGCAAACTTTTCTGTGTATATCCTCTCTCCGTTGATTTCACAGTGCACTTCTGCTTCAATGTCATGCTTCATCAAAGTTGGTACGTCCAGTCGCATCTGGCATGGAACTGTGACTCGTTGTTTATAAGTTTGGTAAATGGTAAAAAATATTAACTTGAAATTAAAATCAAATGTTGCACTAATAACGTTATCATATGAAATTTAATAAAAGATAACTCACCTTCCTTGCGAAGCCTTCAATGGACAAATATGTGCACCTGCAAAGCTTCCCCAGTAGGAACAAGCGAACACGTTTCCCGCCTACGTTGCATTAGCGAAGTTGTTGAACTCAGCGGTCGGAATGAGCACTTGCGAGTCTCGAAATTCAAATAGCGTGGGCTGGAGCGTAGGACAGGATATGGTTCTACAATGAAGAACTAGAATTTATAAAATCCGATAAGAAAAAATATGTAAAACTAACGCATATAGCTCGTGTTTTCTGAATTCTCGTTGCCGAATGGGATCTGCTAGAGGCCATACACAGTTGCGACTGAATAGGAGCTCGACTGAATCTGAAACGAACGTATGTGAAATCTGAAGGGTGATTGATTCTCAGTTGCATAAGAGACAAAGCAAAATGAAATTTGAAACACCTCGATAAATATTGAGCGCATACTCACCGTAAGGGTACTGATACGTGGTTCGGCCCTCCAAGTCCTTCCTTTCCTCCACTCGGGTTATGCTGTCCGTCTCAATGTATACCAGAAAGAAGGCTGTGGCGATGAACAAGGCAAGAGTTCCCCACTGGAAAAAAAAACTTGGCTAGTTTAAGATAGTAACAGGACATTGCTGGGAAAACAGCGATACTGATAAGAACATACTGCGCTTCGGTAATTCCTAGCGAATTTCAGAAGTCAAGGGCAAAGTCTTTCAGCGGAAAGGTACCTGTATTTTCCACTGTCCCGTTATGAACCGGAGCTGAGCCATCGCAACTCGCCAATTGGACCAATCGCTGACTTACGTAGGTGAGAATGCGAAAGCCGTCGGCGGTCGACTCGCACGGGTCCCTTCGGACAAGCATTAGCATACAGGTGATGGAAGATGAAGCAACGGCCTCCCGATAGAGTGCTGACTCCCCCACAACACGGCCCTCCCTCCCATGTGCATGCAGTCCTCAAGTGCCTCCCTCCCTCCCCTCTTGATCCGCTTTTCTTTATTCCTCGCTCCTCTTCTCGGCCCTCCCGGTGCGGATGCAAATGCTAATCATTTAAAAGAAAGCGAAAACACAATGGTTGTCGGGAGAAATCAATGAGCAAGAGAGTGAATGGGGCTGTGGGGAGATGTAGCGGCTCAGGAAGGGACAAGAACCACCGGCCTTTATGGAACGTAGTGTTTGCGACCTTTTACGGTTGGAGAGACTATGGGTAGTTCCATTAGTCGTTCCTATTTATCCATTAGTTCCGAAGACATGTGCTGCCGAGTGTTTATTGAACTTTTCGCATCGTACTGAATTCCAAATACCATAGTCTTCACGATAACAATTGTTGTCAGGCTTGTCTGTGATTCATCTTTAAAGACACTTACGTCTGCACACTCGCAAGTCGTAAAGCGAAAGCTTTTCAGGGACGGAACTTTCACTGTCTCTTTGGTATATCCTTTCTGCAGGGGAAGAAACTACCATAAATCAGGTTTATCGATATGGCGTGTCATGAAAGATACGTACAATAAGTACTACGGTCTACACTATCAATCATGCTACAATGTTCTAGGAAATATGAACAATCAATGGGATATACCGAGACCATGATAAAGTTTGGTTGAAAGCTATGGCATGGAAAGCGTACCGTAGAAGGCGTGTACCCGTGAGCCTACATAGATACTAAGGATACCTACAAAAAGACAGATGACACTACGACAGGAGAAAGTCGTTCGAGAGCAAGCTCTTATCGCCTTCCAGCTCGTTGTCGTCCTTTATTAATAACCCGTTGCCTCGATCGACCGAACATAGAACGCAGTAATCACGAAACCGAAGAACCTGAATAACTTGGTCAGGACAATTAATAAATAATAGAAAAAACGGGTTGGAAATTGACTTACTTTACACTCCTCGACTGGAGTATTCGAGACAGTAATTGGATGCAGAAGTGTATACCTAATTTCAAATTTTTCATAATATTGCTACAAATCTTATTAGATGTCGTAAGAGAATAAATGTCCACTTACCGTTGACCGACCCTTATAACCGTGCCGAATAATTGGACGGGATAATTGAGGAAGAAGGGATGGGTATAGAGGTTAACCTGACAGTGAACTTTAAAATACAATCACATCTTTGCAATATATTAAACAACTCTATACGATAAGCTTTGCTGAAGTACTCACCAAATATTCGAGCACAAGGTACTCCATCTGTTCAGTATTACGAGGATGATTTCTAAAAGTACTTATTGCAATTTTCAAAATCGTGCAAAAATACTTACAACTTTTGAACAGCTGAAGTATAGTATGAAGAAACAAAAGAGAATAATGGCCGGTACTGAAAGAACAAATCGTGATGCTTTTCAACATTATCAGTAAGAAAATGGAGACTGTAAGGCTGTGTTATCAATTTATGTAAAAGATGAAAGAATCGTAAGTTGCATCATCTTACCGGGTGCACACTTTTTACGCACGGCATCTTATCAATGGCGTCTCGGAGCAGTCCGAATACCTTCTGATATTCCACCGTGAACCTGAGATCACTATCATATTGTAATGCCTGTTTGCCTGTTTGCTTGTTAGCATCATCACACTTTAAAAGATGTAAATGAACTTAGCATTCTTATGAAAATGTTGTCCATTAGAAAAAGAACACGGCTTAACTCGTTAAATTGTTGCGATCGTTGGGGTTGGTGGTCGAGACACAGACAGGTTTCTTTAGAGACTCCGAGACTTCGACATCCGAAGTAGAGATCAGGGTTGTAGCGAAACAAGGATATCTGGCGTGGCATCGGTGCTGAAAATCAGGGAAGGTAAAAAAAATGAAAAATTGGAAATATATTTTCTCTTTGTTCCGTGTGGACGGTTTTCTCACCTTTTTCTGTTATCTTCAAACCCCACCCGCTGTATTCAATCAAGAGCTCATTTGGAAAATTTCACTTTTCAACTTTACAAGTAAGCGTTTGCCCTAATCCATAGTGCAGATTTTGACGTCTTTTTATTCCACCCCTACCCTGTCCATTTTTTCATAAAGATAAAGATAAATATGTGGCTGTGGGCTGGTTGTAAAACCCTCCATGTCACATGTCCCTCAATGCATCAACGTTTAAGCCAAATTATTTTTTTGAATTTCTCATAAAAAAGACAATGTGAATTCATAAGAACGGAGTATATATATGTCTGCCAAACCTGTTGCTATCGGGTACCAGCTATCGATTGTGCTGTACTTCTTTACGAAGCCAGTTGCTAGGTCTTGCAATGTATTGCCCATGTCGAGAGTCGACGTGAACCTGCCGCATTTTTCATTATTGATCAACCTGTGAAACTATTTTTTTCTGTTGTTCCGACTTCTTCTTGTTCCAGTAGAGATTGTTAGCCATGCTCTCGTGCCGAAGTCTGAAGGAGTGAGGCAGTCGGATAGAGAAGAGCTGGTTCGAGTTCTCCACGTGGTCCATGAAGTCGACCTGACATCAAGCGTAGCTTATGACGCACTATCTGAGAGAGTCAACATCAATTGCATTGCACTGGAACATGGGATGTCGATTCTCTCAGATAGTGCTTCATATAACAACCACCTTTACCAATAAGTCTAGGAGTCATCTCTTTTTAAGATTAAAGTCATACCTTATCTCTGTTTTCGCTGTGATCACCGAGGATAACAATCGCCGTATTGTCGGCAATCGAACTCGCAACCATGCGCTCCAGAGACAACCTGATGAGGGAACAACATTCTTCAATAAATTCTTTGAAGGCGCTTCCTTTATTGATTGTAAAGTGTTTGGTTTTGCAGGTAACTTTCTTTACGATTTATCTTTCATTACACTAGTGTATTGACACTTGAGAAAGAATGAAGCAAAAATATTGTTTAGTGAGTTTGTAGATACCTCAGTTCTGCGTCCAATGAAGCCAGTCGACTGAACCATTTTCCGTTTTCGATAGACCGAAAGGCGCGTACCAATTGTACGGCACAATGACACTTCCTGCCGTGCATCGAGTGGAATCGATGCAGATCCGACAGTTGCTCAACAGCGCGAGACTGAAAGCTTCACTCGTTCTGACAACTATTTGGAAAGTCCAACTATTTGGGCACATTTAATAATCGATCATTTTCAACCTCAATCATCACGTAATTAGTATTGAACAACAGATTCGATGAAATGGATGCTTCCCGAAAGGTCGCAGCGTCTTGCCTATCACGGCCGCTTGTGATTATCTCTGCTCTTCTCTGACCTTTGATACCATGCTCAGGCAACCCCCGCTTGGGGCAGGTTCAAATTATAAAATGGCACTAAGCATTGTCTTCGACAAACTTTTCAACAAAACCAAGCAGGGGAAGAAGGTCTTATATGGCACTGATTACTCTCAAGGAGTACCATGGCCTCGGAAGATACGGTAAATCAAGTCGTGTTAAATTTTTGGATTTATTATCGAACATGCTAGACTCATCCCGACTCACTCTTCCATCTTGCAGGCACATGGTCCCTTCCGCGTTCTTGCTGTACAGAGCATAGTCGACTGAGCCAAGAGAAAGGTCGGCTATCGTCTCACTCACATACGAGACGCACCCACGGCCTGCAATCAATAATGTTATTTATATTGCATCCGATCTCCTCGTGTACCTATGGTCCCTGACTCGGTCACTGATCTTCACGCATAACGAAAAGTCCTATGCGTAACGCGATGTTCAAACACTGCTTAGGTTCAGGAGAGGTCAAATTAGCGGATACGTCCTTACCCTGCATGGCCTCCCATATCGGCACCGTATTATTGCCTCCTCCAAGAAAGAGTCGACGAAGGTTCGCGTCGCGCGATGGGTACGCCTAATGACAGTCCTTCTATTGCATGATGAACGCATCGTTAACCAACCTTGTTGTACGCCTCAAAGTTGAGGAAGCCAAGGTACTGCATGTAGCGAGCAGTAAGTGGCATGAGACGCTGGAACTCGTTGAGCGAGACAGAGTCAAGAAGGATCACCGTCAGCGACAGTTTCGTCTGGAAAAGAATGACAAAAATTTATCTTTTCACAAAAAGTGACTAAATATACTGGTAGGTATGTTTACTGCGAAGAACAGTTACATTTTTAGTGATAGTAGAAGTGGTTCATATTGCCCTTTGAACCACTTCTACTATCACTACAAATGTAACTGTTCTTCGCAGATATACTAATGCATGCTTCTCAACAGACTAGAGCACAGTCTATGCATCGCCTTGGCATAGGCAAAATCTTTCAGCAACGGCAGCGAGAGAACGCGAAAAAAGCTCAGTCAAGTTTGCGGAGGAAGCCGTGTATCGTGGAAGCACAAAGCGCAAAAGCAGGTTGCACGGGTGGAATTCGGTGAGAGTGAGCCGTTCAATCTACACTACATGCAAGACACTATGCCCTATGCTCATGATAAGAAGGCAAAGAAGGCGTGAAAAGTTTATCCTGAGGGATGGGGAAGGGTTCATGGGACTCACCGCATCCGCCGCGACGATCGCGCTTTTCCGCTGAAAGACGGTACCAATTACACCCCATCAGAAGAATATGATTTATGCCGAAAGTAGTCTCATACACCATAGACTGTTGCCTTGCCCTTGAGAACGTAACGTGTGTTCCACTAGCCCACTCACGATCTTCGTAGGAGCCGCGAAGTTGACGAATTTGTC
The DNA here is from genome assembly GCA_900490955.1 of Micoletzkya japonica. NCBI lineage: Eukaryota > Metazoa > Nematoda > Chromadorea > Rhabditida > Diplogasteridae > Micoletzkya > Micoletzkya japonica. The sequence continues at coordinate 64,386 of LS829055.1, forward strand.
GGCGTAGATGGGCTTCCCGTCGTGCTCGCAGTTGATCTCGACCTCGACGTCGTTCTCCAGATACGTAGGACCGTTGGTGCGGAGCTGAGAGGTGGGATGAAGTGGGCGATCATAGGGAACAAATCTCATACCGTTTGCCGGAAGCCGTTCGTTGTAACATATGTACACCTGAAAACGAAATGTTATCGATAATTAGCTTATCTCTATGTTCCCAAGCATTTTAGTGGAATGGGACGAACGTTGCATTCGGCAGCGACTCAATAGCGGTCGTCGGAACGAGAACACGCGAATTGTGGAAACTGAAGAGCGTCGGCTGACTGGCGTGACATGTTATCGATCTGAAATGAATCTCACTAGATCTGGCTTATTTCATTCAGTCGTCACAGTGACGCATCGTAATGCAATTATGCATAATTTCCCTCTCAACTTTTCAATAGCGCTTGTCATCGACACATGGTGAGTGAGAGCTCGAGAATGAGATCGTAATAGAAAGCGAAACGAAGGAGATACGGACAGTGATTTCTTTGATTTCTTTGAGTATATATTATAGTTATAATCAGCGATTATTGTCGGAGAAATGTAAACTTACGCGTATCTCTCCTCCTTCTTATATTCTTGCTGTCGTATGGGATCAGTCAATGGCCAGATGCACACTCGGTTCACTGGTATCTCCATCGAATCTAAAAAAAAACATATACTATCGTAGCTGTGCAGTATTGAACGAAGGTTTTCATGCGACTTCTTTCGACATATTACAAAAGTTCTTGAACATTTGCTGGGGCAAGGCTGCGACGGGGTGTACCAGCGACAATGCCCATCCTGCTAATCTTCTTGCCAACCGGAACGAGCTCTGCCTGCTTGAACTTTGAAGAAGGGCAGAGCTGCATCCTTTTGCGCGGTTGTTTCGCTCATCGTCAGCTATCACTGTTAGTGGTCTAGACGGACAGCCTTTCACTTTTTTTCGGGCATGTTTTGACTATTCGGGTTAATCGTGTAACTGCGAGTTCATCGTGTTCTGTACGAAAAATAAGATTGGCGTAGGCATTGAGTCAGAGAGAACGACAAGGGAAAAAAGCTGACTAACGCAATGAGCTGAAGCTGGAATTGAGTCAAATCGATAGATCGTAAACGAGTGGACAAGAGAGCCGTATAAGCTCGGCTCGACTAACCGTAGGGAAACTGATACGTCGTCTTCTTTGCCCGTTCTTCGTCGACGTGTGTTGAGGCTATCTTGTCATGCTCTAGGCAGACGAGAATCACGAAGACAGTCAGAACAGACGACAGAAGGATCCACTAAACACATTTCTATGCAAGACGTACGGTTAGGTAATGAATATACGGAATCGTAGGGAGATCAAGTGAAGCTAATTAACATGGAATAAACGGAATGGATGAGAAACTAACTAATCAATACCGCTGTATATGTGAAAATATTACTGTACGATCTCAAATAGTATCAAAATGAGATAAGAAGATGCGATACGTCACAGATTCACCCGTAGAGGAGAAGATGCGGACTCACATAGGAGAGAAAGCGAAAGCATTCAATTGGTGTCGCTCGATGACACGGGTCCTCTTCCTCCTCGTCCAGTCGATACTTATCCATCCAGCCACCTGGACAGACGACGATACATTGACATCATAGTGTTCTGACAACAGTCAAAATGTTAAGCTAACGAGATGCCGAAATATAACCCTGATTACGGTAGGAACTCTCGCACGGAAAACACCGTATCCTAAGCATTTTGGCTCGTTCGCTTAACATTTAGAACGCTGTTACATGCCTACTCCCTAGTCGTCAAGTCGAAACTGGCAGACAAGTAAGGAAATTCAAGCATTAACGAGTGCTAAGGAAGCAGACACAATGATAGCGCACTTGTTGACATAGCAGTGCATAACCATAGCGCGCGTCGGGAGTATACCTCCCCTCCTTCCCCCTCCTCCCCCTCTTCCCTCCCCCGCGGCTCCTCCTTCATTACATTCGCCTCCACCTCGATTTCCCTTTCCCTTCCCCTCCCCTTCCGCCTCTGCACCCTATGGTATGTGTAGTAAGTGCCCGAAGGACATCGTTTATCACACTCCTGTGATGATACGACAACGACTGTAAAACAGTGGTGCTGACAACGGGAGGAAAAGCGCGCAAGTCGAGAGCGAAAGAACGTGCGGGAATGTAGGAAAGAGAGATCGGGATGGGAGGAGGGGCCGGAACTATGCACGAGGCCTTCATACGGTCACATTGGACAGGCCGAGGGTTTGGAGCTCCTGAATGGGTTGATGTAACTTCCCGCTGGGCTGCTTGAATGCCCGAACCCAAACCTTTCATAGCGCGAGAAAGACCGACCTGTTCGAGATCGCGTATACGCTTTTGCACGTCGGTGAACTCTCGGGCTCGTTCGCTTCGGACGCTCGTGTCAATATTGAGTGTGGCATTTGCCTTGTCCACCACGTTCTCTCGTTGAACTACGGAAAGCGAGAGTTCCTGCAGATGAATGAAACAACGTTTTAAGCCGGCCATTCCGTAGTGTTCATTAATCGTCTTCAAGAGGTATCTATGAAAAAAACGGTCGAAGAACCAGCACACGCTTTCGAAATCTGTGCCAATATGCTAGCTGGAACGCGGAACTGGTTTATTTTAAATGAACCTTGCACAATCTATGGCATGAGCCAAGCGAGAGAACTTGCCCGATAAGCCATAATGATAGTTAAAAATTAAAAAAAAGTTTGAAAATCATTTTATAACATATTACCTTCTGTCTCTCCCTTATGGACTTTTGCACGTCCCTGTAGTAGTTCTTGAGTCTCCTCAGCTCGACCGCATTGCCCTTCTTCTCCTCCTCATACGCTGCCATGTCGATCCGCTCGAAGGGTTCGAGCTTCTTCTTGATGTCGTCCAGTAGCTTCCTCAACAGTCAACCCTAATTCATTGCCAGCCTCTTCCGCTGCGCAAATAGGGCAGCCACTACTTCCTCTGCCCTTAGTCCCCTTAATGCGGCCGGTACGCTCCGCGTTTCACTGCTACTAATTCTCATGCCGTGCCATTCTCTCGGTGGGGGCGCACAAAGTGCTCTCCCCGCCTACGCCTTCTCCCCACTGCCATCTCCTACTCATCCTCATCCTGATCCGCTGGTGATGCAACGGGAGCAAATAGCGATGGGCGAAAGCGAAAGTCAACCCGCCAAGGACTCTTTGGCGTATATTGGGGAGGAGACGAGAGCGGGGGGGGGGAATTACGACCGTCATAAGCTTGATGAATGGAGCTCAGCAAAACAAATGCTATAATATCTGACTTTCGTGCAAATCACGAGTGCATCCATTGCCTAAAATATTTTTCTATCTACGCACGCATTATTACGTAACAGAGATCAATGAGAGCTCACAGCAACGGGCCATTACTACTCGTTACCTTTCCTCGTCCAGTGTTCGTTGCAAGTCTCCCACTTCAGCCTCAATCACTCTTCGCTGTTCCGATACCTCGCGAGCCTTGCCTTCGAGACGCTTCTCTTCCCTTAAGCACACCTTGCGACTCATTCCATCAAGCTCGTGTCTCTTCTGTTCCTAAATTGCTGCTGCTGCTGTACCCTCCGACAGCTTCACACCTTCGTATAGCTTGTCCCACTTATCGCCCTGAGTGAAAGTGACGGCGATCGTCGCCGTATGCTCACAATCGCTCGTCGCAGTTCTCTGCGATCAGCCGATCGCCATGGCCAGCTCACCGGCCCCCAATCACCCACTACCCTTGTCTATGCCGCCGTGAGCTCATCTCCTCAATCCGGATCCGAATTCTATGGCAGAGCTTAGCGGGCACTGTTCCGGTTCCAATGCAGGGCAAAAACGCACGCCCACTCACCCGCGCACGGGTGAACCAGAGATGTGCCGGGCCTCTCTTTGGCAGTCTAGGTGATCTAGTCTAGGTGATCTATCGCGCACCATAGATCACCTAGACTGCCAATTAGAGGCGATAATAGGTAATTGCAATGCGATGATGACAAAGGATTGCGTTAAAGGGAGGAAGCAGCCTCTAGCCAAAAGTTTTAAAATTCGATGAAAATTCTTCTAAGGTTTCAAAATGTGAGAAAAAACATAGTGACAATAAAAAAATTGAAGAAAAAACTCGAAAATCGCATGTTTTATTTTTTCGTTCCGGGCTTCCGTCGTTAACAGGAATGTCGCTTTTGGCTTAATTCCTTTCGCTAAACACAGTAACGTCGTCGTGGACGAAATTTCAAAAAACCATTTCGCGAATACTATTAATTTTTATTATTTTTCCTTTTGGTTTTATACTAATTACGACAAAAACTTTCATATAAGCTTCACTTGAAAATCACTTCCGTGTCCCTTTAATCTTCATGGGAAACTGACCCTTGCAACACTTCGAACACACACTTGAACACTTCCGCGCTAACGTGAAGGCAAAACCGAACTTATCGTATATCGTTTTTCTTCGATAGGACTTTCCTATAACAATCGAGCGTACTTGGTCTCGGGGTCGTCCGCAGTAATAGTCTCGGGTGTCTCGTCCTTTCCCTGCTGATTCCGCTCCTCTTCCGCCTGCCTCAATGCCTGTTCCACCGCCCTCGTTTCCTCTCGCTCACGAGCAGCTCGTTCCTCCGCTTCCTCCACCTGCGAACAGTCATCGACTTGCTACACGTCTGTGGACTACCCTTCAAGATGCTACACATTCCTCGAGGTATCCATGACTATCAGAAAGCTGCGTTCTGGCTAACCTTTTTGTGCAGTCGTTCCCGAGCTGCGTTAGCTGCGGTTAGCTTTCTCTTCACGGCGACGTTCCTCGACTTGACGTCGCCTCGTCCCTTGCCGTTCCTGGCCGGAAGTAGCCGTTCGATGGACGACTCCGACGTAGTCTGGGCAAGTCCCCGGGGACGCGTTGTCTTCGGTCGAGGACGTCGTGCAGCAGACTGAAGAGAACATTCCTTATACATACTTCAACCGCGTATAAAGCTACTCTGTCATCGAAATATTACGAAGAAAGGTTGAATAAGTAGCTCTGCCACGTAGGTAGCGTACCGTACATGCCGATCGTAATCTGCTCTCCACATGCCGTTCGAGTTGCTTCGCTTGCTGCTCGCGTTGCGCAGAACGAAGACTCTGCGCGGTTTGCTGACCACTAAGATGCTCGAGTTCCGAATCCTGCAATGATTGTCTCTCGTAGGAAAGCTGTCGTCCCTGCTAATAAGATCATCCATGATATATCTCATTGCGAAGTGTTCACCTTTGCCGTGCACGGCCATTTCTTTTCGCTCAAGCTTTAAGCGCCTCAAGCTATATAGCCGCTCGGCGTGATCTCACAGCTATCCTATCGGGCGGCCTTGCTCACTCGCCTACATGAATAGCAGTTGACACGCGTCTTACCAATCCCTACGCGTTGGGTGTAAACATCGGAGTGAAGAATGACCTTATCGACGGGGGATATGAGTGATTGAGCAGCGAAACGGGTGAGCGCTGGATATAAAAAGTGATAGCTATCTGCGGGAAAGCAATGTTTCGCCGTTATCAGTGACACGGGAAGCAAAGCTGCTTAAGCTCACGAAGAAAGGCATACTAAATACTTATCTACATAACTTATTCTTACCGATGTCTTAGAATCGTCATTGAATCCAGTTTTCGTCTTTCGCAGGTTGGCGTACTGCTTCCGAATTCGAGACGTAGTCTTAGAACATTGATCTTAAAGGAGCCGGCCCACGAGTACGGTAGGATTTGAATTCCCGCGCAACCCTGATATTGCAATTTAGGCCTTTCCGTTCATATTTTCCGATTGTTCTTTTTCTTAAGATGATCGGAACAATGTGGAAAAAGTTTTATCAATGAATCGGAGATGTATCTCATCTCAGTCAGCTAATATATCCGATTTTGTGAAAAGCGCGTTGCCCTTTGCACCTTCAGTACTCCGCGGAGAGCGAATGAAATCACATAAAATTCGAAATACCCGATCAGGATGATTAGATCTACTGAATGACGTAAAGGGCGGGTATGGCCAGAAACTTGTGGTACGGCTTCTTTAAATACACTCAATCCTTAGACCAAATGGAAGTAATCGACTCTACGTCTGTCGTGTTTATGGATGGTTCTCACCGACTGGCTTTTCCTCGTAGCAACTTGTGCTCGGTCATACTCATCCCTTGCAATAGCCAGCCTTGATTGCGAATCTTGTATGTTCTTCTGCAGTTCGTCCAGGAACTCTCTCTTCTTGTCGACCATCTTCTGAACGAACATCGCTTGATTCATTCCAGTTGACAATCTAATTGGCAAATTAGCACGGAACGCTCAATTGCCAGTTTTGCCAGGGGAGCAGCAAATCGGCAAGGAAAGGAAAGTGAACGCTAAGAACTGCGCAATTCATGGTCGTTACGAGGCACTTTGCAGTTCTTGAGCAAAGGATACGACTCTGGCACAACAACTTTGAATTCATCGTGCTGAATTCGTAGTACTGTTCACCACAGCATGTACTACGGGGTGACATGTATTTAGCAAAAATATTTACAAGTGTAAATCAAACCTGAACACGTAACCACTGACTGCGAAGAGCTCGCATGGTTCGGTTTTCATTCCGTATTCTGCAACCAAATGTCTTCCCAAAGTCGGGTTGGGACACTTTCACTGATATCTTACCGTTAAGCTAGTAAATTGTGGGCCGTGTTTGAAACACTTGAAACAAGGCCATATCTCGGCTGTGAAAGGTCGTACAGAGTTCTGGTTGGAATTTTTGGAATTCTCAGGACGAGATCTACTTGTGTATCAAGTTTGGTGATGATTTGACAACTTTAAACCGGTTAAAACGGCTTTTATCTTAGAAATCCCGATAAATTCTCGCTATCCCAGCAAACCGCCTGCAGAACGCTGATGCAAAGGCAGCTCTCTATTTTTTTCAATTTACAAATGTGTATTAAAAATTTTGCAAGTTTTTCCCTTGAAAGTTATCTATTCAGTGCAACTTCTAGTCAATCCCTTGATTAGCTGTGCTTGGTACTCTTTTTGCACATACGGTGTGTCCTTCTTCGCTTTCAGGTCGTCAACTAGCTTCTGGTAGTGATCTTCTCCTGCCACTCGTTCCTCCTCAAACTGCCGAATGCGGCCGCGAAGTGAGAGAACTTCACGACTATCGAGCTCCGACTTTCTAAAGGAATTGTAGAGGATTTCAGAGCGTAGAATAGAGTGTCGTTGCCACGCTTTGTCATTCACCAGCCGGAATGCGTCGAGAGCACCAATGGACAAAAGAATACGAGACAATACGCTGTAGATGAGCTTACTTATATGAATCGAAGCCTATGAGTTTTGCTCATTTCTAGTATGCTATATGGACCATGCATTCTAGCTTTGTTGAATTTCCATCAATGTCTGTCAAGGCATGAAAGAGTTGCACCATTCAACTATAGCCTATCCGTACTTGATCTCTCCGGCGATGTCTTCTCTCACTTTCGTGAGAGCAGTGTCCGCGGCCGTCACGTCCCTTCGCAACCGTTCGATATACGCGTCCTGAATAGCTGCATGATTAGCTCCGCTGAAAGAGCTTTGAGGGCCATTCCAGAGACTCTAAATAAAGTACAGAGAGATGCAAGCTGTGCACGCGATGCTGTCGACAGCACAACTTTAGTGCTTCCTTACGCGACAAGAATGATGTTGGCGAGCACTGTATAGCTCTCCACTAACGTCTAATGGATTCCTCTGCAAGTTCTTGTTTCCTGAAGCTTTCTTTGAAATCGTATTGTCAAACAGTAGAGTATAGTGGACCTGTTCGTGCTTTAGCCTCAGCAGTCGATCTCCCTCCTCCTTCACCTTGTCCGACACCATCTCCTTCGCCCGCCGAGCGCCATTTCGGTCTTTCCGTATCGAGGCCTGACTCTGGAATGAGATGACGCAGTTTGTATTGTCCCTTTCCTTTTTCAAAGAGCATGACAAGATAATGATATTGCACATCAGTAATAGACTAGCCTGTAGCTGTACGATCTTGGCATTGGTTGCATCGAGACGTGAGCGAAGTTCCTCATCTAAATCACTTCTTCCACCAAATCCGAGATATATCTAGGTATTTCATCAGATCGGTCGACACGATTGTTTCCCATTATTACCATCAAATGATCATCGTTATTTCTAAATTTAAGAAGCTTGATGAACTGGTTCCAACTCACACGTTGCTCTGGTCTTCTGCTCGGAATCCTTCAGCCTTTGGAGAGCGAGTTCTTCTCGAACAACCCGATCCTCCTTCTCTGCCAACTTCAAGCAATGAACATTAAAATGCCTTTATTAGCATTCGCTAACCTTCTTCTGAGTGTCCTCATATTGCCTGTCGTTTTCGAGCTTTTCCATTTCGTATTTCGAAATCTGAAAATATCGGAGTTCGGCTTCATCGTAATTAAATGTAAACCTCTTTCTCCAACACAGAACGACTCTCGTTCGCAGCCTCAATGCGGGCTGTGTCATCTTTCAGCTTTCTTCTCTGAAATAGAAAACGTCATGCAACTCAAAGCATCCAAGTCTCTATGTTTATATTGAAATCTTTTTATGACCTGTATAGGTTCGTACATATCTAGAGGCTTGAAAGTGTTCGTGATCAAAAGGAGTACCAGCTGCAGTATGTTTTCGTCTAGTTGACGATTAACCCGATCAAGGTGAGATTCGACTTGCGTTTGGTATTTGGACAGTAGAGTCTGCAAGCAGGTTGTTGTACACACACAAATTGGCACATATTAGTTCTAAACAAGACCCAACATGCCTACATGATCCGGCTGCAAGGCGGGTTGGGACCTATTCGGCTGAGCGTACGACCCCCCATCGATGTACAGTGGAGACTCCGTGTCCGGTCGCGTTGCTTCAATGGTCAACAACTGAGAGCAAGGCCTACTTCTAGACCTGTCTACTCGGTAGTACTTATAATGTAGTAAACTTCACTGGTAAACTTCACTTTGAAAGCTTTTGGGGCTATAAAAGATCAGGGCTGATTTGGCTTTTCATAAGAATAGCAAGCGGAATTCGTACCAGTGGCGGCGGTGGCCATGTCGCGGACACTCTCCTCCTTCTCCCCTCTTCCCTCCTCTCCTCCCCTCCGAGTCGACGGACCCTCGTTGCTAGGTCCTTCTCAGTGGGCCATTTCTCTCCTACTCTAGCCCCGTCCCCTCCTGTCTCTCCCTCCCTTTTTCTTGTCCTCTTTCCTCACCCTCTTCTCCTCTCATGCATCGTTGGACGCCTCTATACAACCCATGGCCAAGAATCTACGGACTCCTGGACTCTCCCAGGAAACAATATAGTCACTGCATGTCATGAATTCCACGGAGAAATCAGAGTTACATAGTTCATGAATGCTGTACGTGCAACCAAAATAGAATACAAACAGTGTTTGTGAGCAATCAACGCTCACTGTTCCAGGTATCTTCGTCAATCTCGGAACGACCAAAGTAGAAACGTGTGGGTGGATGAACGGCTGTCATCGTCGGAAGAGAGGTCTTACTGATTGAGCCTCCTTAGGCCGAGTGGATTGCATGACAAGTGAAGCGACTGCGTCAGACCAAGAGAGTCGATTCCCGCATTCCGACCCGCTGTCACGGCAGCCTTCCGCTGTGTATAAAAGCCCCCGACCCTCCGCCCTCCACTGCAGTTTAACTTCTTCACTCCCGATTCCCCACTACTAATCTTCTTTCCATTCTTTGTTGCTCGTGCCTCGTTTTCGCCAGCTTCTTCTACGGCAATAAAGCTGTAGCTCCTACGAATAACGTACACGTAGTTTACGAGAAGGAGCTGGCTATAAAATTCGTCATGTACAAACGCCATCAAAACGCTGTATCTATAAGGCGCGAATCGCTCTGCCTCTCCAATCATTCAGTTTCGGAGATGCGCTCATCGTGGGTCCTCGCACTGGCAGCCTTCGCCCTCTTCGCTGTAGTCGCATTCGCTGAAGATGCGGAACAAGGTGGAGATAAGCCTATTGCTGCATTGGTTCTCGGAAGCGAGGATGCCTTTATTCTCATTCACGGGGGTTAGGTGGTTGCAATCGTGGCATTGCAGCTGATCGGTTCGCGTACAACAGTCGGTTCGCCCGGTCACTCGACAGGAAGGACCCGCGGTTCGCCTTCGCCTTCGCCAAGCGAGCCGCGCCTATGGGTGAGAACCGCCTCTGAGTCTATCTGAAATGAGTGCAGTGATATGTCTGAATGCTGAATGTTGGGAATGGATTGCCTCATGGTCCTCCAAGTTCTTCTATAATGTGATGCTTCTTTTATAATCTTCTATAATTGCAGAGCCCGAGGAAAGCCTCGCCCAGGCGGCCGACCGGTTCGCCCGTCGCTTCGCCCGTGACATTGTGGAATACCGACAGAAGTTCGCCTTCGCCTAGGAGAGACCTACCAAGAGATAGAGATCGTGAGGGGACCATACATCCAATTTCTGTTCACTGTTACCTCTCGACCACTCGAAGAGAAACATGTTTTATCTGCCGTGCGATAAAGTTATTATAAATATTTTGACAATGAGACGTTTTTACGGTGTCGGCCGAAGCTTCAAAGTGCTACAGAAGTTGATTAATCTCTGATTCACGCAAAGGAATTCAAATCTTAACTAAGCAAATCATAAATAGCCCTTCACAACATTGTAGACCCTTGGAAAGCGAAAATGGTAAGAACCTCATCTTTGTGAACTTCTAGTAGATCTTAAGGGGGAGTATGATGTTAGCTTTAGTGCCTATGGTGAAGCACTTCCCTTCCCATTCCCAATCCTTCATTCGTGGTGTGCGGTACACCGATCTACCGTATTAGTAATTGCCGGAAAGATTTTTCGCTTTCCAAAGGTTTTGCATTGCGGCAGAACACTGTGCCTTAGTTCGCTAGAGACTTGCTCAACATTTGTATCAAGGGCTCCGCCTGCTTACAGTAGTTTGCATTTTCCTAGCTTTCTGTTGCCAATCTATTTCCCATTCAAACATCTTCCTTTCGAGTGGCGAAGTCATGGTCCTTTCTGAACCTAATTTTGTTTTCAACTACAAGCCCGACATTGTCTACCTGGGGGGTGTATTATAATAAAAAATATAAATGATGGATTGTGAGAAAAATGCTTTATAATTCTTCTTGAAAAACTAAAGATGAATAATTTTAGCTAAGCATTTCTTGCCGCAATCTGAAGCTACATACCTTTTCCATCGCTGACTTAACTCGCATGAAGCTTTCAGCGAAAATCGTAGCCTTCTTCTCGACTCATCTGATTTCATTCCTTTTAAGAAATGGATAAACCGTAGAATTTCTTCAATGGAGAAATTCCCAACTGAAGAGTCTATAACGAATAAATTTACTGTCCTGAAGTTTGCAGTGGAGGATTTCAGGAAAAAGAGTGACCTCTGTTCAAAGGAATGAATGAGATGGTCGGAGGGGGCCTTTAAAGTAACTCAGAGGAAAAACTAGAGTAAAGTCGACCGTTGCGATTATTTTACTCTGGAATTTATATTCGAGGGAACACTTCTTTCACAGTGGAATATTGTCCTCACCACCATAGTCACTGCAGCGTGGAATAGTGCCATTCTGCTTAACTTAGTGACTGCGATCACCAGGTCAGAGCTATAGGAAACGAACTTCAGCTAATTGTAAGGTGTCTATTTCACATAAAACGATGAGATACAGGTTACATGCTGTAGTTTTCCACTTCTCCAAATTCTTCACCCGATTTCGCATCCAAGTCCTCCTTCTCACGGCTCTCACGTTGTCCATCGTAGTTGCTATCTACGTACAGTACTTCGCTCCTTGTTGCACGTACGCACAAATAATCATTGTTTAAACAAATATAGCATACGCCGAAAAAGGAGATCCTAGTGGGATCCACAATAACGCCTAACAGAACATGGAAGTGATTTTTTCACAGTGTAATAAAGAACATGAGTGTATATTCTAGTAAGTACATAGAAGAAGAGCCAGGGGGCACAGGTAATAACACCTTTTATGAACGATTTCACATATTCATGATGTTGTTTTATTCTCCAGAATAAAGGGAGCGATAGGGAAATCACGAGATATTTATATCTGTAGACAACGTGTGAGTGTCATAACAAACGCTCTTCTTATCTTCTTTCCCTCTATCAAACTCATTTCATGTCCTCTCTAGTAGTACTTATACTCCTTATTCATTCATTACTTGCTTACCGTATCCTGGAAACGGATTACGGTAGTATAAGAGGAGTCGACTACATTACACAGGCCGGATTCAAGGGAGAACTCTATAAGGTTGGTTGCGTATCTCACTTATTCCGATGACGGTGTTCAGCAAATTCCCTACGCTGTTCCTCCTGTGGGGGATCTGAGGTACCGGAAACCACAGCCGGCCAAGAAGTGGAACAGGACTATCGACGGGACTGTGTAAGGCATTTTACACTTTTAAAATAGCAAACTCGAAAAATAGTGAAATTTTCGCAGATTCGGCCCATCGTGCGCACAGCGAACTGCTCACCATACAGATTATCCATCGGGGACCAGCGAAGACTGTCTTCATCTCAATGTATACACTTCCCAAGGATGTAGAAAGGTCAGCCAATCTTAGACGTTGTTATGGGACTACAGTCTACGCACATATCAGCACGAGCATATAAATTTCCTGCCACGTGATCGGTTCGTATGGGAGATAATAGGGGCTAAATATAAGCCATCTCTCAGTTTGAAATCAAATTACTTCTGAAAATGTCTCCATGCATTCAGAAGAGTGCTGTTCCAGGAGTTATGCCCTGTAATATACTACATCCACGAAGGTGTAGTGGTTATTGATACTCCAATAATGTACCCTGATGAACTCCTCGTTCACAACTTTCCCTATAGAGGTCCACGTTTTGCTGTTAACTCTTAGCTTAACTTTTTGGTCTTTCTCATATTACACCTCATATAGCCGCCTTCAGAAGTAGTGCTAGTCACAGTTGGTTATCGTTTGGGTCCCTTTGGAGTGCTCTCCCTGGGAGACGAGAATGTCTTGCCGTCAAATCTCGCACTGCACGGTACGAAAACCATTGCAGACTCTTACTTCTCCTCAAATTTCTGTATTGCAGATGCACTCGCTGGCCTGTATTTTACCCGATCGCAAATTCACTACTTTGGAGGAGATAAACACAAGGTTTGAGAGATCATATTAGATTGAGTAGCAAGTTGGCCTATATATATTAGAGATCCTGTATCTGTTTTTGTGATAATTCTTTACATTTTCATCTAGATCACGATAATGGGCGATTCATCGGGTGGCACTATGGCCGCCGCTATCGCTTTTTCGCCTGGAATCTCACCACCTGGAGGTTACTTGAGATATTATTTCATTTTAAACTGAATACTTTAGAGCCGTATCTCTTCAACGGAGTTGCCCTAATGAGTTCGCCCGATGCGATATATCCCGCAGAAAAGCAAATGGAGAGAAGTCGAAGATACGCGAGACAATTGAAGTGTGAGGGATCCGCACGAGAAGTAGTCGACTGTTTGAGGAACAAAACGACGGAGTAAGCGTATGACCTTAACCTTGAGTTTGTGCGAGAATGTCGCATAAAATTTGTGCGAGAATAACACATAGAAGTGTCTTCATCACGAGTTGTTTTGAGCAGAAAGGAAAACAAATTTCAGAGAAATGCTGGAGGCTCAGTTGATCGTAGGGGGCGATGATATTATGGATGATAAGAATATACAGGGACTTACTCTAACTGGAGAACTACTTCCCATTCAAACGACATGCGAGCTGTTCAAGAATACGAGAGTGAACAGCTAATGTTCCTATCCCTTTACAAACCTTCTCATGTTTGAGGCATTCCGTCTCATTGCCGGAACAACTATAGCTGAGATGGACTTTAGTGGATCAAAGGACCGAGTCCTGGGAAAGAACGAGGTTCTCGACTTGCTGGGAGTAAAGAACAAGGACGAATGCTATGCTAAGTACTTCACCGATAGAGCTACCGGCTTCTTTAGTGAGTCTTGATTGACATCTTGTATAGTGAGCGAAATGCAGAACCTGGATATTCCTCGAGATCACAGGGTATCATCATGATGACGTATTTATGTGCTCTCGAAGCAGCGAAGGTCGGCGGAGAGGTAACTGTTGTTTGATAATTTTAATAAATGTAACTTCAATCGATGCCACAGGTGTATCTCTATCAATATGACTATCCTGTTCATCCTAACCACGTTGATGACTTGTCTTACATTCTCGGAACTCGCACTTTTGATAAGGTGGTAATCAGGCAGAACTATAAATATTAGAAATGTTTGCAGGACAGTAGTGAACAGTTCCTATCTCGAGTGTTTCCCGTATATTTTACTAATTTCGCAAAGGGATTGGCTCCAGCTTCCGGTATGTTTCTATGATTTCTGGAAACTAAATAAGTATTAGATTGGGAGAAGGTTGAGCTCGGTGTGATGAATTATTACTCCGTGAACAAAAGCTACGAAGATGGCATTTCTCCTGCAATGAAATTGGGTAAGGTGATGCATTTGGCTTCGCAAATTCCCCGTTCATCAGGTTATCAAGCTAATCTTGGGAACTACTATATAGGAGAAATTATTCCCTTTGATGAGAAAATGTCAACACATAAGCGAAACGTAAGTACACAAACTAGTTTAATATATGGAAGTATTCTTTAGAAATCGTCAATCGTCCTATACCATGCCCTGCCGTTAACAATACCTACTCAAAAGAACACTTCCGTAATTGTGATATCTGGTGTAATCTTATCAGCAATATGTGTGTTCGGGGTTTTCGTTGTGCAAAATCAACAAACCAAGGCAGAAAGACAACCTCTCCTGGTAAGAAACTAGACATAATAAGTCGTGAAATAGTTTTAATACTATAAAGTTCTTATATATGATTTGATCACATAAACGGAACCACGTTGACGACGACGAGTGTCTTACATTCTTATTCATTTATCGAATACGCGTGTAGTATGCGGTCGAGCAGGGGGAATGAGAAGGATCCATCAAGGGAATGTTTTGGAAATGTTTCAAAAAATATTAAATAACGTTGTTTTTTGTTTAAACAATAGAAAAATGAAAGACAATTGTTTGCTATGAGATGCGCAGCAGAATAGATGTGTACAAAACAATTTTCCTGATGAAATTCCTTAGCTCTCATCGATGGCATTAAATCGTTTCTCGAAAATGAACATGCGTTTATGGGTCTTGGTGACAATAACGGGTAAAGTCGAAGAGTGTGTTATAACTACTCTCGATCGCCCCTTCCCGATACCCTTCCAATAGCCAAAGAAACTGCCCTTCCTTCCAGTCATCACTAACTCTTCCTGTCTCCCTCTCTCTGTATTCACTTGGTAGAATCCCTTCTTCTTATCCTTCTTTTTCTCAATTCTTCTCTCCTTTCCATCTTCTCCTTCCTTCTCTCGCTTGATTTTCTTTCGGAGTTCCACAAGTCTAAATATTTCCTTGTAAAAGGATAAAGGTAAAAGATTAAAATTTGAGGCTTATAATAGAACGTACGATTTATTGATGAAGGTGAGTATCTCGATTTGGTCGTCAGTTAGTCCCTCAGGCACTATCAACTTCTCGCTATCTTGCGTCTCTCTCCAGATGACAACAGATCTTAAAGACCAAAGATACAAAAACCAAAGATCAAAGACCAAAGATCAACGAACTCTGGTCGTTCTCTAATCAGTTCCATCTCGGTGTCGGGATCCTTCGATTTCTCCCTGTTCTTCTTGCACCAAATGAAACTGAAGATGTACTTCAACCATGTTAGACAATATTGCCTACCACACTCTGCATGAAGTAAACATAAAGACGGGAATACGGGAAAGAATTAAAAGAGTGTAGTAGATGAGAGAAAGTGGAGGAGGAGCGCGAAGTTTCGATTCGTACTCTACCAATCTCTTAACATTATACTTCAACATATACCAGTAGGCTGCTTCGCAAGTCTCGTTCCTTTTATAAACGTATTCCTATTCTCGGTCGTTCCCCATTTAATCGTGTGTCGCGCCTTCTCAGAAGCTCTATTAGAAGTGATAACCGGTTGCGAGAGAAACGTCTCTCGACTACACTGAGCGAAAATATACCTAGTATATGCTGAGCAGATAAATATGCAAGGTATAGGTTTGCTTCGCCGCAAAATATATACTAACTGGTTGGTCTTATTTGGAAGCGAACGGAAATATACCAACAGGTTGGTATATTTTCGTGGCGTCTGCACAGGTCTATTTTGGAAGCAGTGTGAGTGAGGGACTCTCACGAGGAATGTTAGCATACGGTAAACTATTTTGGTCAACCTGACCTGTCAGCGCGTCCTCGCATCAGTTGTGTCCTCTCCGTTCGCTCTCTCGTGTTCTCTTTCTAAGTGTTTGTTGTTGTTTTTTTAATTCTTTTCGTTTCAGAGATGACACTGTAAAAGATAGGAGGAATATGCGCGAACACTCATGAACAGTCGGAATTATATCCTATGTGGAAAGAATCTGATGACCGATGGAACTTGGAAGATTAATGTGAGTTGAAATAGTTTCCTTTTTCAGATGCTTACTTTTTAATACACTCCAGACATTCTACAGGCATT
>LS829055.1:82696-102520 GCA_900490955.1 Micoletzkya japonica
GGGGGGGGGGGGGTGCCGTTGGTATATTTGTATACCAACATGTTGGTATAAAATATGCATGATGGGTTTCATGGTATATTTGTATACCAAATAGTTGGTATATTTTCGCTCAGTGTAATCCCAATCTCCGTTCATTCTATCGTTTCGCTTCGTCTAGGATTAAGCCCTATGATAATATAACGTCGATTTTCTCAACTACTGGTGAACCCATTACTGATAATTTAGAGATGTCCAATGTTCGCGCTCATTGTTTCTCATCGTCTTTCAATAGTCGCCCCTCTCCTACGATTAATCATTCTAACAATATCGATATACCCCTCCTGGGTCAAACAGTTATTTTAGCTACAATAAAGTTGCAAGAAACAGGTTGGTCACCTGATAGTGCTTATAGCGGTAGTGAAGCTGTGAAGAATCTCGCACTTCTTCGAATGTATTCCTGAACTATTCAAGATATTCCATGTGAGGGGTACTGTATTACGTGAAGAAGGAAGTGACGAGATTGACTAGAAGTACGGAAGACACGAGGACATAGGCGAATAGGAGAATCTCAAGGTGATAGTTGATCTTTGACCTTTGACCTTTGATCTTCGATCTTTGATGTACGAGCTCAAACTACCGGAATCATCCATGTCCGAAAGAGACAACTGATCGTGTTATAGCGGAGGTCCGTCAAGTCGAAGGACATCTTACATTCCGTGATGTTTCCTAATTATGAATTAGTCATCTCCGTTTATTTCACCCTTCGACCATCTATCTGAACCAGGGTTCTGTTTTTGACATGTTTTTCTGCCATGTCCCTGTATTCATAGAAGCGTGAAACGCGACCGGAAAAATTTTCTGATTCAAAAGATTCAAAAAGAGAACCAAAATCTGAACGTGGTAATGGGACTTGCCTCTTTACTCTTCATAGCAGAAGTCAATACAAATTTTCTTGATATGGAAAAGCTTATTTAACAATCATGCTAAGTAAGCTTTTACATATTACCAAAATCTTTAAGATTGTTTTCAATTGTACCTTGTTTGATGTTATCCTCTAACTCTCCAAAGATCTCAAAAGCCCCGTTGGAGAAGATTCTCCATGGTATCTCCGAGTACAATGGCGCATCTCCTGCAATAGCTGGTCATATAATTCGTTGCGATTCCAAGATATTTCTGACGAAAAAATACCATCAGTTAAAGGAGCCGGCCCACGAGTACGGTAGCATTTTGAATTCGCGGGCAACCCTGATATGCAATTTAGGCCTTTCCGCTCACCTTTTCCCATAGTACTTTTGTGAAAATGATCGGAACAACGTGAAAAATCGATCTAGCAATGAATCAGAGCTGTATCTCATAACAGTCAACTAGTGTATCCAATTTTGTGAAAAGCGCGTTGCTCTTTGCACCTTCAGTACTCCGCGGAGAGTGAATGAAATCGCATAAGATTCGGAATACCCGATCAGGATGATTGGAACTAAAGAATGACGTAAAGAGCGACTAGGGCCAGAAACAGGGCAAAAAAAAAAAGAAAAATCGTGGTACGGCTCCTTTAAAGGGACATGGAAGGGATTTTCAAATGAAGCTTATATGAAAGATTTTGTCGTAATTAGTATAAAACCAAAAGGAAAAATAGTAAAAATTAATAGTATTCGTGAAATGATTTTTCTTAAATTTCTCCTAACGACGACGCTACTGTGTTTAGCGAAAGGAATTAAGCCAAAAGCGACATTCCTCTCAACGACGGAAGCCCGGAACGAAAAAATAAAACATGCGATTTTCGAGTTTTTTCTGCGATTTTTTTATTGTCATAAGTTAGTTAAGCAACTATATTTTTCCTCACATTTTGAAACCTTAGAAGAATTTTCATCGAATTTTAGAACTTTTGGTTAGAGGCTGCTTCCTCCCATTAACTCATTCCTACTTTGCCCGGGCTCTTCGTACCGCTTGCCTCTCGTTAGAAATAGTAATGAAGCAACTGACGGAACATTCTCCTCAACCATAGAAAAGGCACCTTGGAGTGAGACGACGGCAATGGCATACGTGGCCCAGAATAAGAGGAAGACGATGAAGAAGGACCAGAGAGTATGCATCTGAAGCAGTTAGCATCTGAAGAAGTTAGTGGAATAAGAGGGGTTCGACACTCTGGAGGTTGCAAGCGAAATGATCATATTTACCGGTGCACAATTATTACGAAAGGAAGGGAATAAAGTATTTATGGTTTACCAAAATGCCAGTCTTCTCATTCTTACTTCTCACGAAATAGCGGAGCGGTATGAAGGGAGTCCAAACTAATTGTAAGTAGGAATGAGTCTACTGACGGAACTTCTCCGCAAATAATAAAAATGTAATTAAAAATAAGTCGTCGAAGAAGACGAATGTGTGTAAACTGACCATTTTCTTCATCATGACAACGACGGCTCCGAAGAAGGAATCAGCGGCAAATACGCGCATTATGCGTATGGAAGAGAAGATGAAGGAAAGATGAAAGAAAAACCTCAACTTACTCTATGCCTAGAAGGAAACGGCATAAATATTTACGAATAGGACATACTTGGACAGAACTAGCAAGGTGGCCCATATGTAAGCACTAGCAGTTTCCTGTATGATGAGACCAATTACCAGAAGTAAAATCCCTGAGAATTGCAGTCATCTTCAGACTATACGCTTGGTTCTAGCAGATGTTCGAACTAGTCGCTCACAACAAATGTTGAAGATGGAATGAAACGAATCCGCCGGATGAATGGCGTAGAATTTGCATGGAGTGTAGTTCTGCATCAAGATCATGTACATTATGTCAGCGCAGAATGATAGCTGAAAATGACCGAATAACGATTAGTAACTGTTCTTGGCATGCTGTCAAAAATACTGCAAAACTAAGTGTCTAGATAAACAAACAAATAAATAGAATTGCATGCCTGCCAGACCACAAGCACGATTTCCTTTCGAAAGTTGTACGCAAAATTGGAGTCAAATCTTATTGAGCGACTAGCTTGTGTAAGGAGGATAGAAGAGAATAGGAAAATGTACACGAAATAAAAGGTCTGCAAAAAAGCTTTGAATAACTGTTTAGTGATTTAAAAGAGAGAATAAATGCATACCGTGTGAAAACAGAAAGTGCTACACGGAGATTTATAAAATGTCGCAAGTTTAGTGTAGTTCTTACAGACAATTGATGTAATTTTATTTATTATGTTTTGTCTGGGCCTCTCCTGTATCTCCTCCTCTTCGGCCTTTCGAGCTTTTCGGGTAAGCACTGCATAAATAGATATTATTATTTTTTCACTTTATATCTTATACGAACTTTTCCGACGATGCTCAGCAAATGAGGTGAAGAAGATAGGAACTAAGAAAAAGAAGCAAAGCAGGAACCATATCTGAAATAGTGCTCCTCTTAAAGGGACATGGAAGCGAGAAATTTTTTGAAACCGAATATGGTTATACTTGTAAAATATATTTCTTAGAAGATAATAAACATAATAGCCTTTGAAAAATATTTTCAAAAAATTTCTTTAGCGAGAAATATTTATTTGTTCCGGGAATACCTCGATGCCATTTGCCTCGTTACTATGCGCTAAACGCAGTAAGACTGCGCCTTGGCTGGGAAACGATTTTTAGGATATCTCGCGAAGTAGACATTTTTATGCACTCTGATTTTGGTTTTTATATTATTTAGGCGATAAACTTTCATATGAAAGCCAATCTTTTTTGGCTTCCATGTCCCTTTAAAAATGTTTTGAGTTATTGCTCAACTATTATTGAATAAAACGCCGGTACGTTTTGACGATTTTGCGCTAACCGTGCACACTTTGGCACCGCAAGTTACGACGGAATATTCTAAACTTCATTTACTATTCAATTCGAAGATGTTTGGGATTGAATGTACATTAGCAGAAATGTTGCGATCTAGAACTACTAATTACAAGCAAGGAATAAGCGGAAAACAAGAAAAAGAAAGAAAATGGGCAAAAACGAAGCCAGAATATTCCGTTCCGATCGTAACTACAATACGACTTACGGTGCTTAGTGCATAGTCGTCAAAGCGTACACGGACGGTGAGTTTCATTCAATAATATTATCGCATATGTGTAACAAAAGACGAATAATAGAAATGGCCGGACTTACTCGGCTCACTTGTATCTTCGGAGTCCACCGTTCATTGGAAAGCCGTCGACAGATAGTGTGGTTGAGGAATCTCTGATTTGTGCGTTTAATTTTATCTTTGGATTCAGATATCTAGCTATTGTTTGACTATTATCAATTCATTGTACTCAGTGCACAGAACCTCTGACTTTGCATGCATCGCAAGATCCAGTAAGGAGAGAGACAAGCAATCATCGTGGTTCGAATGGTGCCTTTCGATGAGTGAGTGGTAATTGAAGCGAAGAGCCTCCTGATTTTTAATTAAAGTAAACGTTTACAATATAATAGTAAATATTTTTGTTAAAGAACTCACTTTAGTCTTCCATTCGCTCTTTCGGTATGCGATCTCTAGAAGATCGGTTGTGTGCTTCTCGTATTCACTAAATAAGCAAATTTATTTCACACTGCCGATAAAAGCGGCTAATTTAAGCTAAGCCTGAAGAACTCACAGATGACTGCTCTTATACAATTCGATGAGCACCCACTCGTGGCAGTCTTCAAAGAGATTCTTCATCTTCCTCAATTTGTAGTTTTTCTCAATAAGACATGAAATGTGCACACCTCATTATGTAGCAGATGAGCAACCCGCACAAGAGAGGATAAGGCGAATGAGACCACAGATCGAAGAGCTCGTCGGATCTAGTGAAAGCACTGAAATACCGTAGAAGAGAGTAGATTACCGATAGAAGGCATGTATAGCGATGATCGATATGGCAGTATCCTTGAGATCCTCGATTTTGGAGACGAAAACCTGAAGTGACGATGAGCAAGATACGGGCTGCTTGAAGTACATCACAAAGTTGTTCATTCATGAACTTGAGTATTGTCTCCTCCAAGTCTCCCTTCTTTCGGTCATCGAAAACATATGTCTTGAACAGCTGTTCCTAAAAAAGAGCATTAAAGGGTCCCTCCACCCATCTCATTCATTCCAAGAGATAACCAATTAAGAGCGGTTGATTGATTGTGAGAGACAAGAGAGGAATGAAGAGACGCAAACAGCGAGAGAAATCTTTGCACAGCTTTTTCTCAGCAACGGCGATGTTTCAACTAAAAAGGAGAGAGGATTCAGGACATTGAGGGCTATCCAATGATATCAAAAATGCATATGGCAGATATTGCCTGGAGGGGCCCTTTAATTAGCGGAGTATATTAGTTGGTAGAGCAAAATTAAGAAAATTAACAGATTACGGATAAAATGAATTATTTTATTCTACTACAGAGCACGGGAGGAAACAACGAAGAAAGACTAACAACTGTAAGACGCACACCTTCTTCTCCAATTCCTTCAGACAATCTGTCACCGGAGAATCGACGAGCGAGTACTCTCCAATCTTGAAAGTTCAATTTTGGTATTACCTCTCGATAATTACTCGCTATTTATCGACTTCAATAAACTCACAGTTCCAGTAGTTCCATCCCTTGGTCGTCTCTCCCTCGTACACCCGCTAAACATGAGAGAATGTGACTCTCCTTATCGACTGTTTGCCCCAAGAGTCACTATCACTGTGAATCATCACGAAGACACGTACTCATAGCTCGGTCATCATCCCAGAAATCTGTGATAAGAGACGAAAATATCGCAATATACACTCGGCACCTTATATCTTGCACGGAATGGTAAATAAATAATAATTCTCTTTATTCGACATACAAATTAATAAATCTGTATGTGAAAAAATTACCAGACTATTGCATGAAAGACTATTGCATGAATTATAATGCGATGAGTGTATTTACTTATAGGGACAAGGAAGTGATTTTCAAGTGAAGCTTATATGAAAGATCTTGTCGAAATTTGTATAAAAACAAAAGGAAAAATGATAAAAATTAATAGTATTCGAGAAATGATTTTTTGAAATTTCGTCCAACGACGATGCTACTGCGTTTAGCGAAAGGAATTAAGCCAAAAGCGACATTCTTCTCAACGACGGAAGCCCGGAACGAAAAAATAAAACACGCGATTTTCGAGTTTTTTCTTTGATTTTTTTATTTTCACTATGTTTCTCCTTACATTTTGAAACATTAGAAGAATTTTCATCGAAATTTATAACTTATGGTTCGAGGCTGCTTGTTCCCTTCATGTGCAGGTGACTGTTGACACATCGACATTCTGTGCGGTCGTAACTTGTCCCGTATTACTGCACACCAGATAGTCCGCGTCGTAGGGGGTAGGAATCTCCTGAAGGCATATAGGAATGGCCTGAGGGCATACAAGCTTCCTCGCGGGTAATTCACGTTTTTGGTTCATACAATTTATAAAACCCAAACATAAACCCGTCATATCGGAATTCTTTTTCATGATCTGGAACCAAGTCCATCGTGTTCAGGCGTTATTTTATCCTAAGAAGCTTGTTTTCTTTTTAAAAGTTTTAAAAGTATATGTTGGGAAACGGTTGCATTAGGGTAGAAGAGAAGTCGTCACGCGCAGTCTCATATCGATGGGGGGTAACAAGATTCTCGGGTTGGCGGTTCTCCCAATGGTAGGGAAGGGCAGCGGGGGCTTTGGGGGGGGGTCAAGCTGATAGACAAAAAGATATGACGATTACTCACCGCTCCACCCATTGTTGTCCCCGTAGGGCAAGTCGCGAAGCATCGAGTGTAGGCGCACGTTAGAACGATATTGGTGGGGAGCTTTGAAGCGCACAAGTTTTGCATAGCAGATCCTTGAAAACAATACCAGGAATTGTGGCTTGTGAAGGAAACATTGCTTTGTCAAGCCATTACGTTGTATTATATTACATCTTCATTCCGGCTAGCTCATTACATTTACGAAATTTTCATTTACTAAAATGATATTTAGTTGCAAGTTGATATCTATCTATATCTTAATATTTTATCTTTGTATCTTAAATATCTTAAATGGCCCCTCCAGACAATATATATAGTAGATAAAAAGGGAAGATATAATCGTTCCGTTTGTAGCACTGATTCCGGTGCCTATCAAAACGATCTAATCAAATTCTAGAGTGTATCATGAGAAAGTCTTGATGTTATTGATCTCAAAAATATGTCCATGTTTCTGATATTTTTTCTTGAAATGAAATGGCACCGTTCCAAAGCGCGAAAAATTCGCTAAATACCGTAGCGGTGGAATCACGAATTATACGTTCCGATTTTCCATGCTATACCATATGAATTTTTGATATCATTGGATAGCTCTCAATGTCCTGAGTCTAATACTCTCTCCTTTTTATTTGAAACTTCGCCATTGCTGAGAAAAAGAAGTGCAAAGATTTCTCTCGCTGTCTGCGTCTCTTCATTTCTCTCTTGTCTCTAACAATCAATCAACCGCTCTTAAAGGAAATGTCCCACGAAAAAAATCGTTACTGAGTTAGTCATTGGAAACATATCAGTATGGTCTAGACAACAAGATGTGCAAAAATCCCGATTCGAAACGGCTCTCTTGGCCTCAGTACAGCCATCCGAATGTGTGGGATACGGTAAATCTTGTGGGGTAGTTTGTAGTTTCAACCAAGCACTCCCCTCCCCCAAATATACCCAGTGGCATCGCCTGATCTCCACCGCCCACAAATCTACACACCTTCGCCCCTTCCCTCGCTCTTCCTTCATGGAGAGCTAGACCGAGCAGGCAATGCCAGCGGTTATTTAGCTAGACGGTCTAGACTACAAACTACCCCACAAGATTTACCGTATCCCACACACGAACTAAGGCCTAGAGAGCCGTTTCGAATCGGTATTTTTGCACATCTTGTTGTCTAGACCATACTGCTATGCCTACAACGATTAACTCAGTAACGATTTTTTTCGTGGGACATTTCCTTTAATTGGTTATCTCTTGAAATGACTGAGTTGTTTGGAGGGACTCAAAAAATTGAGATTTTCCGTAATCCAAATAAAATTTTGTAAAAAAACTCTATAAAACGAAAATTCAGAAGTGCCAGCTACGAAGGCGAATAAATACTGCCAATAGGAAAAAACAGACCTTGTGTGGCACAATTGACTTCGGAAGCGGTACTGACACTCTGTCCCCATGATCCGTCCATGCATATTAGAGGATTTCCCGATTGGCCGGTTGTATCGAACTATTTAGTACAGAGTATTGATCTATGGAGACGCAGATGGTCACACAATGTTCTGGCAACAGTGCAAATGTTAAGCGAACGAGATGCCGAAAACTAACACTGATTTCGGTAGGAACTCTCGCACGGAAAACTGCGCATCCTAAACATTTTGGCTCGTTCGCTTAACATTTAGAACATTGTGGTCAGGTATCTTCTATCCCATGAAAAAAGCTAAATAGGTTATCGTTGACCTATAATCGGTTTCCGGACGACATCTGTTGACTGTTGACCTTGTTTCACAGCCGGATGACCCTACCGGTCGGCCCATCCTCGCTTGGAATGGACTTTTGACTTGGCAATTTGCCAAATTTCAAATTTAGGTCAAAGTTAAGCCAAAAATGCTACAGTATCCGGCAAAATTTGTTTTCTCCGTTCAAGACAATAATCGGATAGGTCTTATTGTTTTCATCCGGCTGTGTGCTTCTATTTATCAGCAATACCGTTTTCCAATCTCGATTATAGATTGCAAGAATGATCTACGAGTGTATGATCAATTCATGGTCTACGCCTCTTCAGATCCCTACATCCCCCCAGACCGTTCTTGCTGATCCTACACCCATAGATAAAAACAATATTATAGTGGAATAAACCGATATGTCAGTTTGTTCCGTTCCAAAATGAGTCTAATTCTCTCACTTTTGCACACTCTCATGTTCGGAATGATTTTCCGATCTTTTTAATCCACTACATGAGAAGATGTGACTGACACTACTGATGAGTATTCCACTGCTACACTGGAGCGTGACGGAGGCCAGGTCATACCTAAACACGTAGTAAAGGGGTTAGGGGTAGGAGACTCCAAGGTCAGGGGGAGGCACTTACTCTTCTTCCTCCGATTTCACATAGCGTTCACATTAAAATTTGCTTTGACGGTTGTTTTTTGCAAACCATATCTGCGAAAGAGGCACGAGTTGCGCAACTGGTAAATTCGAATTTTGTAGATTGTGAGGTAGCGAAGGGACACTCTGACCATCTCATTCATTTCAAAAGACAACCAATTAGCGAGCGGTTGATTGATTGTGAGAGACAAGAGAGAAATGAGGAGACTATAGAAATCTTTGCACAGCTTTTTCTAACAATAAGCAACAGCGAAGTTTCAAGCATATTGAGTGGAGGGGCCCTTTAAATATTATAGTTTGAAGATAAATATCAGTTTGATCTTTCCTGTTTTGAGACTTTTGAAGGAGTACGTACTCAATCTTTGAGGGATCGCAGGTCATGTCGGAGGGACAGGGGAGGACTGCGGGGGCGGCACAGCCTGCCCACAAGGGGTCTGTGCTAGTCATCTCTGCAATCCCTTTCATTCACAACACACAGAACATTTGAAATGCTCACTTAAAATGATTTTTTAGCCATTTGCACATGTAACGGCATTAACTTCGTAAAAGGAGCGGTCTATCTCATTGTTAGATGTAGGGTAATGCGTGGCAAGGAGTGTTTTGCGGAGGAGACCACTATTATCTAACAACCTTATACTATAATATATTATAGGAGGAAAGGTTCAGAGAGCTGGGCAGCGCAATACAGTAAAATTCTGTCGGCAAAATGCAAGCATTTCTATTACCAGAAAGGGTTGTTCTACGAGAGTTGTCCAAAAGTATTATTGTACTGGGATAAGTACTAATAAAATGAATCTTCCACATAATCATGTGAACGTCGGATTTGGATAGTTAACAGCCATTTTCCAGTCTGTTCTCAATGCCATGATTTGAGTTCCAATCTGATTACCTGAGACGCATGCAAAGTAGGGATCCGCAGCAACATTCGGAAGATTCGTGTAGGTCGATCCAGAGCACATAGCATACGCAGTGCCTATGGACGACGCAGGAATCGACGCGACCCCGTTGTCCGTCGTCTGTAATCTACAGATTCTCCACTGGCTCATCTGCCTATCGTAGTACCCCTGACTAACTCATATCCTCATAGTGACTCCGTTCTCGGATCTAGTCCGTATATGTCGTAGTACCCTCTATGCCCACCGTATAGTACAACGCGGTCGAATTGAAGCAAGAAAGGCCACAGTTGACGTCACCAGCGTAGGTCGAGAATCCAGCAGACGTATAAAAGATGGAGCCTTCAGGGCAGGAGCAGGAGCCGTCTGTAGAGGTATACAACTATTGCCGCATAGGTCAACCCCATATTCGTTCTCCTGGATCTTGTACTTCCCGTGTAAAGAAAACAAATAAGCGAGGCATGCAAAGAAACTTGGAAATCGTTATGATTTTAATTTGAATGCGAGGATCGGCAAAATTGCATACCTGGAGTAACGCAGGCGAATGTCGCATTTGTAGGAATTGATGTATCCGAACCCCCGACAGATAAAACATATGTTGGTGCACCGGCACTCAACATACATCTCTATGCTTCACGATAATGTTCCAGACCCTATCAACGTATCTATAGTAGAGAAAAAAACGAAGATATAATCGGTCCAGGGATTCCCCGATGCCAGGCCCTCTAGATAAAACACGGAAGTGTTTATGCGTGGAACGATTTATTCTTCCCGGGAATTTCGCGAAACTGTTGAAGCGGTTATAGC
Source organism: Micoletzkya japonica (assembly GCA_900490955.1). Taxonomy (NCBI): domain Eukaryota; kingdom Metazoa; phylum Nematoda; class Chromadorea; order Rhabditida; family Diplogasteridae; genus Micoletzkya; species Micoletzkya japonica. The sequence goes on from LS829055.1 coordinate 93,437, forward strand.
GGTCTCTTGTTGTAATTTCGTGTCACTTCTTGTTTTCTTTTTTTCCAATTTGAGTATTTCTCCATAATATCACACTCATGAACGAAATAGACCACATTTGATGCATTATTTTGCGTGATCACAGCTCGGTTTTTAGATGCAAGATCATAATCTCAATAATGAGCAAAACTGAAAAAGAAAACATAAAAGAAGCTGTAAGAACGCACGCAGCACCCAAACATACAGAATAAGTCGATAGCAGTAAAATCGAAAATAAATCGTTCCGAAGAAGACGCATAAATTCCACTTCTCGCTAAGGCCAGTAACTTTTACCAGACCGTATTTTCGAATTATACGTTCCGCTTTTCTCTACTATATAGCGCATTGCCATCCCTACCTTACTCTAAGCACTGATCTATTCTATACCGTAGCTACGGCATCGAATAGTTCTCCATTAAAATTTTTTTTGTTTTCATGAAGAAGTTCCGGTACTTGCGTAACTTTTGGAAGGTAAGAGGAAGTAGTCATCACAAGTATTCGCATATTAGGTATACTTGCCTAGGAAAAGAACAAAAAGAGAAGTTCGTGAGTGCTTTTCGTAGATAGGTAAGTATACCTAGCAAAAGTGTATATGGCACTAATAAATCTTCAAATAAAGAGGTTATGGTTGAATGGAAATCTAACAAAACAACCGCAATAGTGAATGTAGTGAACCACTACCAATTTTTTTGTCATTTTTGAATATTTAACAATTTCATATTTTGATTTTTGTTATAAAAAGACTTACTGGCAAACGAGTGTAAATCCCGATAATATAACAACAGGCTCGCCTATAGTCACCAAGAAATCCGTTCCGGTCGGGCACGAATAAATCTTCAAATAAGGAATTATGGTTAAAGGGCCCCTCTGAGCACTTTTTAACCCCCAGGTTGCTTCCTCTCATCAGAAAGAGCAATGTTGAAAATCTTCAATCCGACATTTACATCTTTTTCCCGCCATTCCCCGCTGTTTAGATTAGGGGAGAAGTTATATGCAAAGTTACATTGCTCTTCAGGGACCGCGCGAATACGAATGTCATTTCGTAAATAATGTAAATAGCGCGCGAGAAGTCTGATTCGTAGGTACAGTTTATTGGAGGAATGGAGACATATTATTAAAGGAAAATGAACGTTGAGAGAGCTGCACAGTTCTTTACGCTAACCACCGTAAAACTTCAGCCGGAGCCGAAGATTAGCCTAAGCTGGCATTTTGCCAAAAGAATTTCACTGTATTTAGCGAAATGCGCTGCAAAGATTTCCCAACGTTCGTTTTCCTCCAATAATACTTCTGAAACGGACAAAATTGATGGAATGTCTAAAATTCGCTCTTGAGGGATCGCAATGTGCTCAGAGGGGCCCTTTAAATGGAAATCTTACAAAACAGCCGAAATAATGAATGCAGTGTACCACTAGTAAATAATGGTTCACTGCAAATACACAGTTTCAGGAACTACATGCAGTTTCAGGAACTCATTTGCAGAAATAGGAAAAGTAGAAATTGCTGAGCTAACCATGTCGCCATTCGTAGTTGTCATTGAAAATGCGGAAACAGTGTATCCAGTGGCGCTTGTAGCGATCGGAGCGGGTCCTCCACAGGGAAGGGGAACTGAAAGGCATAGGTATTTAGAGCAGCTCCCATGCCCCTCGAGATATCCATTCTAATCACTCCTGCCGCACACCGTAAGGTGTAACGATAAAGATAAAAAGATAAGGTAGTATAAGATAAAGAAAGTAACACTGTATCTTCCTTTCTTATGCGTCTCATTCCCTCACTTTTCCACACTCTCTCGCTCCTGGCACAATTCTAAGTCGTTCAATAATGCCAGGTAGCTAGATTTTATTATTGATATTACCAAAAAGACCGACAAAGCTCATGTCGCTGTCTACAGTACATTGAACTAACATGATAGCGTATAGCTATTGATTCATACGAGCCTACATTCTTTTCAACTTGTCAGCCTCAATAAGATTGCTGTGCTTGGTCCACAGCTTGCAACAGCTTGGTCTACCTGTAGTAGTTGTAGTAGTTGTAGTACTTGTAGTGGTTGTTTCACTTCCCCCTCCACCGTTCCCTCCTCCCCCACTCGCAGCACAAACGTATGTCTCTCCCCTCGCTTCTCCCAAGCTATCCCCGCTTCCATCGACCAGAACGAAGATGCCAGTATTTGAGCTGAAAGCGAGAGTAAAGGGGAGGGGGGCACGAAATGTTTCCTCCGAACTGCGCAATCAACTTCCTCCTCTTCCTGGCGTACTCCCGCCTTTTCCTCGCCTCTCTTGGAGCGGAGTGGAGTGATAGCACTTTCACTCAGTGGGAGACAAAGCTAAATCCTCTTCCTACGATGCTATTTGAGCGGTTGCTTGAGTCGAAGAAATTGTAAATATACATTTTTAATATTATAAACCAGCAACATCATATTTGTTTAAGGAGAAGTGAAAGAATACGAAGACTAACAATTGTTAAATTATAATGGCTAAGTTCTTCTGGCGTAGTGAAAGGCAACTTACTAGCAGATGAGCGACGTGGCACCTCCAGTGACTGGTTGGGTAGTCGATCCACTAGTTGTAGACAACACAGTCGATGCGGGGCAGCTTAGAGTCTGAACAGTGGTTCACGACATAGCTACTACGGTTGAGAGAATGGGTAGGGTAATAAAATGCTACATCGCGAGGACATGTTAATATCAACGCAAGAGAATGTGCAGCAGTGAGAGAACCACCTATATACTTCTTGATGTAGATGTTACAGTAATGGTGCGGCAGGTACCTAGAACGTGCTCTATGCAAAGTAAGTTAAAGGGTCCCTCTGACCATTTCATTCATTTCAACAGAGCCCTAAGCTTTTCCTCACAAGGGAAGTGCAAATGGTGACCATTGGATCCAAAGATGACACATATATCATTCGATAGAGCTTGAAAAGTTGTTTTGATTCTGTGAAAATTAGCTGCCCACACCCACGCATCTTCGAGAACGACGACGTCAAATATATTACTGTATACCCCTCACACCGCTCGTTCACCGTCTTGTGACCCTCCAGCGGTTTCAAACTAAGGCTCAAATCAATTGTGCACTGTTCTCTTACCCGTTGCACCACGTTTCCATGTTTACAACTGCTGCGACAATGTTACAAAGCCGCGAACGAGCAGTATGAGGGGGATACAGTTATATATTTGACGTCGTCGTTCTCGAAACTGCATGCATGTGGGCAGCTAATTTTCACAGAATCAACATAACTTTTCAAGCCCTATAGAATGACATATGTGTCATCTTTGGATCCGATGGTCACCATTTGCAGTTCCCTTGTCAGCAGCTGCGAAAATTCAAGTAAAAAGGAGAGAGCATGAGAATCAGTACACTGAGAGCTATCTAATGATGTCGGAAAATGTACATTATATATATTGAGTGGAGGGTCCCTTTAACGAAGGACTCACAAACCGTTGTTCCTTGCGAGGTTTGGACTTGAAAGGGCTGTAGATTAGCAATGCCTGAGGCGGAATTCGCAGTCGGTGGAGAAGGACAGGGCAGGTTTTCTGAAAGCAGTTGAGGCAAATTACTCCGAAATACAAGTACAACAGCAGAAAAAAATTGAAAATAAATGAAAAAAAACATACCTGCAGGCCGCATGGAAACACAGGCTGAAGTCATGCACAGGTATTGGAAGAGGAGGAGGACTAGTCGCATTCCCATATCCTCGAAGACTTCAAGGACGAGCCACCTGATGTTTATGTAGGAGTTTTAGCCAATCTCCAAGAAAGTATTTAGCTGCTGCAAATGGAAACAGAGGTAGCTGTCGATAGAAATGCAAAGAGAAATAGTAAATAAGCGCTGAAACGGTTTTCAATGTGCCACGGAAAGCGACTGACCTGTCTTTGCACAAGATGTTGGCTCTCACGAGAGGAAAGGAAAATCAATCACGTCTTACGCTATCCCTTCCCGGGATGAACTTCTTATGTAATCTAGGTTCTTAGAGGAGAGCCATTCGTAACCGTTACCTATTTTATTTATCTAATCAACATGGCGATGCATGGCAAAGACCAGAAAAGAAGTTTGCCGAATCGGACACATACGGAATCACAGTATTCTGACAACAGTGCAAATGTTAAGCGAACGAGATGCCGAAAAATAACCCTCATTTCGGTAGGAACTCTCGCACGGAAAACATCGTATCCTAACCGTTTTGGCTCGTTTGCTTAACATTTAGAACACTGTGGAATATCCGTCGAATGAAGATAAGAAACGCCGCAGTCATAAATGATGCAGTTTGGCAGCTCTATTCGTTATTATCGGAAAGTGCTTTATCGCACGTTAATGGGTTTCAACTAGTTCTATAGCGGAGAAAATGGGAAGATATAATCTGGTAGGAAGATGGGATGGGAAGATATACCACTTGAACCTCAGCCTCCGATTAGGTGGATATCATATACTGAAATAGCTCCCACATAGTTCACGGCATTCTATGCCTTCTATGTAACACTTTGGAAAAGAAAAAAATCTCTTTTCCAATACGTTAGGTGCTGTGCTGCACACCGCAAAACACGAATGACAAAGAACGAAAGCTACGGGTACGCCTGATTGTGACTTTATTGTGATGATTAAGAAGATTGGTCAAGGATCTGAAATACTCTATCTGAAATGCTTGTAGTATTTGCTTCCCAAAGGTCAAAAATTCTGTGAATTGGGTCATAACTATCTAGTCACAGTTGCTTATTTACTAGCAGGATCTTCGGCAAAGTCTTTTGGTTCTCATCTGTGCGTTATAGTATTCTCTAAATATTTAAATAGGGTTCAGTGACCCAGTGTTTTGTTATGTTTCTCATCGTCTCAGTCCCACCCACATCTTTTCGTCTACTCATAAGGTACCCATGGCAATCTTTTCCGACGTGACGAGGACCAACCCCGTGAAAGCACGAAGCAATTGCTAATGAGTGTTGACCACATGCAGTTGTCTTTCATCTTTCCCGTGTTATTTGTTACTTCTTCTCTGCACAACGTTGTAAGTTTTGCGAGAAAAAAATTAGAAAAATATATCTACTCTAGAAATTCTTCTTTGAGAACTTTTAAAGGCTGCTAAGATGTATTAGTAGTTAATTTTATATTAGTAGTTGTATTAGTAGTTATTAGTAGTTATTAGTAGCTTGTATCTATGCAGAAAGATCATGAATATCACAAAAAATTTGTTGCAAAAGAGAGCATTCATAAAAAATCATAAAGAATGCGATTGAGTTCTCGGCGGAAAGTTGCTTTGTGAAGCGTAATATGAGCGCCCCGCGTACGGCCCTTCAAATCCTCAATTGCTCTCTTTTGAGCTGCCAGCAGTGTTGTCTATCCCATGATACGGTACGAAATGGTATAAACTTTTTTTACTCTTAATAATCATGTAAGGTAAGTCTAAGGAGATTGAGCACAACTGACCGATTACGGTGGGGATATTAGAAAACAGGCTTGCGTATGTATGCGCATTTCAGTGCGAGTCTTTCATATTCTCAAGCTCCAATAACTGCATTATATTCGGAGCCGAAACAGTCTACGAATTTCTCTCGTGCGAATTGCAGAAGGAAGAGACGTATAACAACGGCAGTTGTTCAGTTACGGGTTTTCATTATCCCTTAATCTTCGAGAGGAAAGCTAACATTTGCCTTGTTCAAGGAGCCGTACCACGAATTTCTGGCCATGTTCGCTCTTTGCATAGTTTAGTAGAGCTAATCATCCCGATCGGGTATTCCAAATCTTATGCGATGTCATTCACTGTCCGCGGAGTACTGAAGGTGCAAAGAGCAATGCGCTTTTCAAAAAAATCAAATGTATTAGCTGACTGAGTAGAAATAGAGCTCCGATTCATTGACTTAAAGGAACTGTCCCACGAAAAAAATCGTTGTTGAGTTATCCGTTGGAAACACTGTGGTATGGACTAGACAAAAAGATGTGCAAAAATACCGATTCGAAACGGCTCTCTAGGGCGCAGTACGGCCATCTGAATGTGTGGGATACGGTAAATCTTGTGGGGTAGTTTGTAGTCTAGAACGGCTAGTAACCACTGGAATTGCCTGATCGGTCTCGCTCTGCATGGGACAGGAAGGGAAGAGCAAGGGAAGGGGCGGAGGTGTGTAGATGTGAGAGCGGTGGAGATCAGGCAATGCCACTGGGTATATTTGGGGGAGGTGAGTGCTTGTTTGAAACTACAAACTACCCCACAAGATTTACCGTATCACGCACATTCATATGGCCGTACTGAGCTCTAAAGGGTCATTACGAATCAGGATTTTCGCTCATCTTGTTGTCTAGCCCATACCATAGTGTTTCCAACGGATAACTCAACAACGATTTTTTTCATGGGTCAGTTCCTTTAAAGGGACATGGAAGCGAGAAATTTTGTGAAACCGAACATGGTCATACTTCCAGAGCATGTTTCTGAGACGATCATAAAGATAATAGCATTTGAAAAAATATTTGTAAAAAATTTCTGCGGCGAAAAATATTTATTTGTTCCGGGAATACCTCGATGCCGTTTACCTTGTTCCTATGCGCTAAACGCCGTAAGACTGCGCCTTGGGTAGGAAATAAAAAATTGTGCGTTCTGGTTTTGGTTTTTGTATTATTTAGGTGATAAACTTTCATATGAAAGGCAATCTTTTTTGACTTCCATGTCCCTTTAAAGATTTTTCATATTGTTCCGATGATTTTAAGAAAAAGAACGATAGTAAAAGATGAGCGTAAAGGCCTACATTGAAATATCAGAGTAGCGCGCGAATTCAAATGCTACCGTACTCGTGTGCCGGCTCCTTTAATATATATTTTTAGATTGGCCAGATAGCTACTGCGCCTTTCTGATATCTTCGACCGGAACTACAGCCTACATCAATATGACAGACTATCCGGAGAACAAAAATTATAGCGTTGATTTGGGGCGGTATGCGCCGCTCATTTCGTTTCAAGACAAGGTAATTGTTAGAAGAGCGATTGCTCTTGAAAATTGGTGAAAATATTGATTCAGACGATCGAGGTACTCGTAAGACAAGGATGTTCGGTTGTAGGGTGGGGAGAGAACACGACTCATAACACGAATCAAGTAAGCATTCTTATCTTAACACTGACAACGGTTGTAAGAAATGCCTAAGAATAAATATCTAAGGCAAAGTGTGCAGATTATATTATGGGGATTGTCAACATCAATTTCATACAAATTATGCATGCAGGAACCACTGTTTGTGCATAACTCTATCGACCTCGCGCGCTCCTATTCCATCAGTTTGGATCTAGGCGCAAATGGACTATCACAGGTGGATTGTGCTTGCAGTTAGGAAGAATTCTGAATCGTTTGTGAATTTCTCAAATATTTCTGCATAAGACTTATGGAATAACAATTTTCAACTTATTCTTATTCTTCAAGACGCGAACAACCTCATTATTCATTAATTGTTTTAGCTAGACGGAGAAAAGTTCATTGTTCATATCCTCTTTACTTTCCTGTTTCTCCTGTCTGGATAAAGTTATGCTGCAAAATAAACTCAATTCAAACCACTCATGATTTTATATTTTATAATTAGTCAGATGTGTTCACAAACAGTTGCTGTTTATAACGTAGACATAAAAAGCCCTTACACCCTTCAGAGTATATCAAAATGATTTGATACTTATCAAGGCACGACGTATAATCTACAATGGACTAGATACCACGGTGGACAGGACGTTTACTAGCTAAACTTCATTTGTTTGCCACGCATGGCCTGCGCAACGTTTATTCTATTGACGAAAACGGGAAAGTTGTCGTTGATGCTTGTTCAATATACAGGTGTAGTTATTTAAGTACTATTTTCCTTACCCTTTCGTTATATTTATATGAACTTTTTGTTCTATCTATCCTAATTTGGATACGCCCAACGTTAGACATATAGACAAACCTGTACCATATTTCATGCACCAGTTTGCATCGAATTTTAAGAAGAAGCTTATCGTTGATTTGCTCACCATCATCATATGTAAATATCTAAAAATGGGTTTGACGGGTTGAAATTTAAACCTGCCGTATCCCCAGTACAATGACAACGGATGGGAAATAAACTTTTCCCATTATGCAACTCACCTCAATATTTGGCATTTTTATTCTTTGCTTACAATTTTATTAAAATGCTTAGGGACGAAAGAAAACATTAAAATATAGGCTCAAAAGTTGATGTAATATCAGCGCATCGTTTTCTCAAAAATGAATGAATTTCCTCGTAGAGATGAAATTGAGATATGTTACAGAGTTCGTCGAGCTGAACAGATTTATATCACACATTTCATAATTTGATTTCATTTTCGCCGAGAAACCGACAGCTAAAGTTTGATCAAAACGACTATATTCGCGTTGTTATTCTACGTAATGATCATCCAGTTCACCTTGTCATGAGTGACCCATCTTTCCATTCCCTTACTCTCTTCTACCGTTAAAGGGACATGGAAGCGAGAAATTTTGTGAAACCAAACATGGCCATACTTCTAAAATATGTTTCTGAGACGATAAGAAAGATAATAGCGTTTGAAAAATATTTTTAAAAAATTTCTGAAGCGAGAAATATTTATTTGTTCCGGGAATACCTCGATGCCATTTGCCTCGTTACTATGCGCTAAACGCAGTAAGACTGCGCCTTGGCTGGGAAACGATTTTTAGGATATCTCGCGAAGTAGACATTTTTGTGCACTATGGTTTTGATTTCTATATTATTTAGGCGACAAACTTTCATATGAAAGCCAATCTTTTTTGGCTTCCATGTCCCTTTAAGCTAGTAAATTGTGGGCCGTGTTTGAAACACTTGAAACAAGGCCATATCTCGGTTGGGAAAGGTCGTACAGAGTTCTGGTTGGAATTTTTGGAATCCTCAGGACGAGATATATTTGTGTATCAAGTTTGGTAACGATTCCTCAAGTATAAAGACCTTTAAAACGTAAAAATGTGGCATTGGAGAGGTTCGAACTGGGATAGCGAGAATTTATCGGGATTTCTAAGATAAAAGCCGTTTTAACCGGTTTAAAGTTGTCTAATCATCACCAAACTTGATACACAAGTAGATCTCGTCCTGAGAATTTCAAA
>LS829156.1:4178-23010 GCA_900490955.1 Micoletzkya japonica
CGAAGCCTGATCGAATTCAAAGTCGGCCCATTTCGCATTTTTAAAATTTGAAACTGAAGCTCGTAGTGGACGTTTAGTGATGCGGGATAGGTGCATTCTAGGCCTCTGCCACCTCCTGAAGCGATATACAGCAAAAGGAAGTAGCGAAAACGGTTGTGTGCGAAGCCTGATCGAATTCAAAATCGGCCCATTTCGCATTTCAATTTGAAACTGAAGCTCGTAGTGGACGCCTAGTGAGCGGGGAACAGTCGTTCTAGGGTAAGTTGGTGGCGTAGAATCCGATTATGACATCGCCGAACCCGTAGCGTTTCATCCTGAATGTGTAAAATGCCCCGAGGGCACGTTTCAAAAACGGCCGTCAGCTTTCCTTAGAGACCCAGTGCGTCGGGTGACAGCTCCTGGCGATGATATGTGCAAAGTTTCAGCCAAAAAGCTTGGGCCGTTTTTTTGCAAATCGAGTTTAAGTGTCGAAAAAGTTTGACGTCACCGTCGAGGGCCATCTGGAGGAGTTTCGGTGCACACCCGGTGCCGATAGATTCGTCTGGTGGTCCTCTACATTTTGGTGAAAACCGCATGACGATTGGTTAACTTTGACAGAAGTTACATGGAAAAAAGCGAAAATTCAGACCCGAACTTTGGCGCCTCGGGGCTAATTCGGCTTTGCGAAATCGCCGAGGTCATCTTGGTGACTATACGTACTTTTGAGCGTAGAATCCGAAAATGATAACTAAAAGTTGAAAAATTTTGAAATTTGAACTGAAAATCGACTTTGAAATTTCAAACAGGCTTTTCCCTAAGGCAATTTTCGAAATCGCAAAATCCGGCAACGCAGCTCAGTTCATTTTTCGGAGATCTCTCGATCAAAAAAAAATTTTTGAAAATCCGTTAAGATTGAAGCAAGTTATGGCGTTTCATCGAAAACCCTTATCACATTCTATATATAAGAGGATTAGTAATGAAAACGAAAAACAACAAATGCAAAAGACATGAAGTAATTACAAGAACAAATTGAAAGACAAATAAGTAAAACGGACAACCCGCAATATCCCTTGTCTTGGAACGGATAACCCGCGATAACCCTTGTTTTAGTAACTATCACAACTATGTATCCTGCCTTAGGGTAGATGCCTTTTTCGGCCGACCTTTTGTCTTTCGATAAACACGCAGATACACTCCATCCTCAGTTTCATCTACTTCGTCTATCACATCCCACGTCATCTAAGCATTACGTTAATCATCGCAGTACAAGTACCGTACCTCCACGATTTCACGAAGTTCGAAGATTCGCTTCCATACATCAATGTCGACCAGAACGTTATTTCTCGTATCTTTCCAATCATTTCGATGCCAAACCTGATTACAGTACATGTATTTGGGTGCGGTTACAGGTATCATGGTTGGGTGCTTACTGCATATTGTAAAAGTGCTGGGTTAAGTACTGCAAAAATATCGTATGTTAAATTCTCGAACTTTATGTATAAGTGTAGTAATCTACGAGCAAACTCAGCCCACCTATGATAAATAGTGCCTATGATATCTACCGTAACCTTTTATACCGTCCTTACATTCAAGTATCCTTCTACAGTCTGTAAAAACCGCCGGGAGTTAGTACGAATAACGACATGGTGGCAGTTCACTCGAACCATCTTCAACCGATAAATTAGGAACAGACAAATCAATGGTCCTCTTACTTCTTCAAGAGCATTCAATAGCATTCGATGAGTGTCGTTGTTTGACCTTGTCATACACGAATGATTGAGATGCGAATACTCTCCTTCCAGTTGACTTCCATCTATTCTGTCGAATAGACACCCCGCAGGACACCCTTTAGCTCTTTTGAAGATACGAAGACGGAGGGTACTGTAAGGATGGATAAGTTCCCGAAGCCCCCGTCACTAACCTAGTTCCCTTCAAAGAATGTACATCATCTTTGCCCTCAATCAATTCCTCCACACTCATACCGTACTCCTTTGTGTCTCGCTTAGTCATGGGATACTGTAGTCCTGCAAACATAATGTAGACATTAGAGTTCCGGTAACCCATTAATTGTTTTAACTGCTGATTGTCCTCCCTCTTCTAACCCATAATCAGATTAATCAGATAGGTGTTAGAAATGCAATCGCATGTTCTTTTCAAACACTTAACTCAAAACATCGTCTATCGCCTATTCATTCTTTTCCGCAGGATGAGCTCGGCGGTCGGAAACTAGACATACAACAAAGGGAGGGAGACCTGCATGGGCGCACTCCCGTGCCTTCGTCAGAAGCGGATCATCCGATGTAACCTGACGAGTGACGAACTCTACCTAAACACTTCCTTTTATTGACCCCTCCAGAGATCCTCTACTCACTGTAAGTCTCGTACAAAGCTGTCGAATCTTCTCGTACATAAAGTGATTTGCAACTGATTCCCCATCCTTTTTCTTCCATCCATTCTCAAAATATTGGAGTAATCGTACAGATACAATATTAGCTGTCCTAATATTTACAACCTTGAAGAAGAACGGAAATTGGACAGAATCAGTGACTATTCGAATATGAGGGATGCCAAGATCGCAAGCCTGAATAACAATTATCTTAGATGAAGAAAAGAAGAGAAAACTTCTCGTAGAGCCTCCAGTATTCCAGCCAATTGTGCTCTGAACAACGTGACAGGGAACATACTCAGCCGTTGTGTGGTGTTCAATGGTCTGAAATAGCAATATAAGTATTCAGCAATTGCATCAAAACTAAGATGGATAAAGCAAGTAACCTCTTATCAGGAGTTAAGCCCGAGATACTACCCGGAACCCAATATGTTGCGAAAGAGGCAGAAGTGAAGTTGGAGCGAGAGGAGACCTCGAATCTTGAGAGAATTCTCTCAAAGTAAGACTAGTCATACTGTGATCCGATGTAAACGGTGGGCAGAGAAGATGAGTCCATGGCTTCAATATCCTCCTTCTCTTCTTGTCCCTCCCTCCTCGCCATCCTATTTGCTACATATTCTTTCTTCAACTTCTCAATCACATCATCTTCCCCTCGTGCACTTGGTTCGTATTCAAAGTTAACCTGAATACTGAGCATTCGCCCACTTGAGTGTCTAACAAACATGAAGATCCTTCACAAGTTCGCTCAGTCTCTTCAGTAGCCTCACATTCGCCATTGCCTTTCCATTATAAGTAAAGTCTTTGGCCGCATACGATTCAATCTGAACAAGAAGTTACGGTATCAGCAAGCTTGCGACTCCTGTTACACGCTTCACATAATCTCCGTTTATCTTCAAATTTGTAGCTACAGTAATGCTCGTAAGACCGTCTTGTTTCGCCTTAAATACAATAAGAGAAGCTACAGTATACTCTACCTGAATGGTAAGATAGAACTTTAATCAATAAAGAATGACTCACTTGTTCCAGCGCCATAATAATGGACTGAATCATTGCCCCGGTATACGGTATCTTCTCCACCCGACTGACCAACTACAGTAATTATTACAGGAGAAGACTACAGTAACTCTACCGTATTGCGGGCATCTCCATCCTTCCAGTAGACTGCATTCATACAATACGGTACTCGATCCTTTATATACGTCAGTCCTACTGTACGTACTCTGAAGCAACTGTATCACAACGTTCCCCCATCTAATGAATAAAAGGATAGTAGATACATACCGAGTACTTGTAGAGACTTGTGATGAGAAACTTCGGAGGGAACGACATAGATGAGTGACCATTCCATGAAAGGAAAGACAACTAAAAGGGTCTCCCTCCACACAACGTCCCACAGCATCATTCCTAACCTCTTACAATTATCTTCCATTACATTGCAATCAGGTAAATAAATGAAGCCAGCCACACGTGAAGAGTTCAAACGAAAAATGGAAGTAAATATTTATCATGAGAGTGAATAATTAGCCAATACAATGAAATCGAAACACAGAAGTATTACAATGACTGTACTATTTGAATAGTCCCGTAATTAAAAGAGAATGCCAGAGACAGAAAGACATCGAGTAGGTTATACAATGAATGAGGTTGTTGTTGTCGAGCAATGATTGCATGAATCCAAGTGAAGAGTACCGTATCCCATCAACCGTAACCTCAAACTCTTCCCTGCGAGACCTCTCTCGCAGCATGCCTCGCTAGTTGGTCAGCCATCTCATTGCCGTGTATCCCCGCATGTCCTTGTACGTGTTCAAATTGCACAGCAATCCGTTGTAGTTGTGAGTCCAATACCTGTGCATCTACCCTTCTCTCTTATTCCGTTATCCACCCACCTCTAGCAGATCTCTATTCTTCACGTCCTTCGAATCAGCAGTTCTCCATCCGTTTCTCTTCCACTTTTCAATCCACGATTCCATCGAGTTAATCAATAACTTGGAATCAGTTCGTACAATCAACTTTCGCATCCCTCGTTCCTCTGCCTGTTACAGTACACCACTTCTTCTCTCCCCTTCCCTTCTTACCTTATGAATAGCTCGTATGACAGCAATAAGTTCCGCTCGATTATTCGTTTGTTCCCCATGAACAGGACCACATTCGTTGTCGACATGACCGTCCCCCCAGAATACTCCGAATCCAGCCTGATATTTACTCAGTGCTCTCTCTCCCTCTCCTATACTTACTCTAGCTCCCGTCCTTCCATTCTTAGTGCATGCTCCATCCGTGTATACAAAAGGAGCATCGGAGAAGTCGACGGTCATCTTCGCTCTCTTCACTGCAGAACACCATCCCCCAGGAGGGGGCTGCTCCCCATTCAGTGCTTTACTTGACATGTGTCTCTTTCGAGTACAAGTAGTCTGTCTGGGGATGAGGGATTGTTGGTTGTATGGAGATTGTATGGGGGAGGAATAGGAGAGGGAGGGAGAGGAGGGCGAGGAGGACGGGGACACTGAGAAGAGCGATAGAAGGGCCGAAGCTGCGACTGCTGAAAGAGGCTTCTGAGGGGAGGGGTACTGTAGTCACGAGCATCGACTACCTTCTTCACTAAAAGAGGACCACCAGTTCACATACTCCGATTTTTTGAAATCTTCTATTTTTCTCTTTCGTACTTACTGTTGTGCCCCTAACCGTACATCCTGTCCATATGTTTCTTTTAAGGCACGAGATAACAGTTATTTGAGTAGAAGAAGGAAAGGACAAACCATCGATCCCCGAGGAGAAGGACTGAGAAGACTGGGAAGAGGACGCGCAGTCCCGTCTCCTATTATCCATCTGTCCCTCATTCTCCATTCGACCATTATCCAATGGCATGTACTGCATTCCACCTCAACATACCGCTCCCCACAAATGCACAAAACTTCGCTTCCAAACCAATCGTCATTTAAATCTTAGTTCCTATCAGATCAACCATAAAGGGCGAACCTTTGGATCTATGTGTTTCAATAAACTGGGACGCCTCCATTTCAGATGCGAACTTCTTGAATCTGAAAAAGTGCGTTCGGTCCCTTTCGTCGGCGCCCTCACCTCGCGTTGGGAAATCCCTTCACCTGTGATTCGCATTCACCCCAAGACCTGCAATGGTCCAATCACTTCTCTTCCCTGTCCCTTACAAATGCTTCTCATTTTATCTTTTTCATTAAAATGAAGTACACCGGTTTTTTGATATCTTTTTTAACTTTTTTTACACGTACACGGCGTAGACTAACAAACTTCCTTTTTCCATTGACTGTGAAGCCTAACACGAAAACGGTGATAATCTTTCGTGCCTACCGCTTACCTGTATATTCCAACCTGTCTCCCTCTGGCTACTGCATAATAACCACACCCCTTAAGACGAACCATTGCGGGCCGAAACGTACTGATAAGATGAACCCATTATAATAATACTGACAGTACGTTGAGAAATCCAAGGGAACCGAAACCCGAATAGAATATGAAACACACTTAATAAGAGTATCTTTATCCATAATGAAGGGCAGTGTATGACAAATAATTCACAACTACAAAAAAGAAAGAGATGACAAGCCACGACTAAACTCTGTACGACACCTACTGGCGGCTTAGAAGAATGAATGATTTGCCCGAATGAGATTATTATTATCATACTCCGCTCTAAAGCTCTTTATTATCGTATCCCAATACTAAGTATGTTTATAATCTCAAGGTAAAGAATAGAATGGTGAGAGTAGTTCTAAGCCTTGGCAGTCTTCTTACTCTTCTTAGGGGGCGAGGCTTCTTCCGATTCTTCATCAGTCTCTCCGTGCTTTCTCTTTGATTCAGCTGCAATTTGAAGTAAGCGCCTACGGTTCTCTTTATGACTCTTTTTATAGTTATGTTTCATTGTTCATGTTCTATAGGCGTGCCTGAGTACTCATAGGAAAAATAACCGGAGAAAAGGGTCTGAAAAAGAACCCAATATCCCCCTACCGTAACCTCGCATTCCTTTACGGCATAGGTGGGCACGGTTGCAGGTACTATAGTGTAGCTTAATGTATTTTCTCAAGCATTGGTTAAAACACTGCAGAAAAAAAGAAAAGGGCAAAATTGCTGGATCTTCATGTATGGGTAAGCCTCTACAGTAAACTACCGGCAGACCTTGCCCACGTATGCTTTATGGTAGAACCTCCCATCCCACTACCATAACCATGCTTTATGGTAGAACCTCCCATCCCACTACCATAACCATGCTTTATGGTAGAACCTCCCATCCCACTACCATAACCATGCTTTATGGTAGAACCTCCCATCCCACTACCATAACCATGCTTTATGGTAGAACCTCCCATCCCACTACCATAACCAACCGATTTGTTTCACAGTTTTTCCTTCAGCAAACAGTTTCGCTTCTTCTTCGTTATCGAACTTCTTGAACTTCGCTCCCTTGAACCCACTCGTAGCAGCTTTGCAGTCACTCCACTCCGTGAACCTACAAACATAATTCACTTAACTACCGTAAGACCTTTTCATACTAATGAGTCTAAAATGTTTTAGTGCTTCGTATAAGCACATTTTAATCATGCCTTAACCCCTACATATCCGCCCCTTCAATGATAACGTACACTCCAGTCTTGTTTCCCCTCGCCACAGCATAGAACACAACAGCCTTATCCTCCTTCTTCTTCTTCTTCTCAACTGTAGTTCCCTGCGTTTCCTTCTTCTCTACGGATTCTTCATCTACTTTTCCCTCGTAGAACTTCTCGACATAACTAGAAATAGAACATGATACAACACGAACGGATACAGATTACAAGGGGCTCAATAACTAACGCTTTAGCTTCATCATAGGTAGAGAACTTTTTCTGCATCGCTTGTGGATATCCAGCAATCTGAAATACCAACTTATTAGAGTTATCAAATCGTAGCTTCTGTATTTTTTTCAGTGATGTTCACAACTGCACGAGACTGATTCTACCAACTGCAGGGAACTATTGTTCTTCCTGTGATTATTCTTCACCCTATTTTCTTTTCTTTTTATCCCGCGTTTCTACGTAAATGCATAAATATCTATCTAAAAAACTGGTAGAATCAGTCTCATAGGTGACAACTAGTTGGCTGTGAAAATGAAAATGAAACGTACGCTCTTCTTGACATCGTCGTACTTAATGAAGACCCCAACCACTTTCCCGCGTGAGACCGCATACCAAGTGGATGCATCCTCTTCCGAACTAGCATCTGCAGCGAAACATTACAATAATAGCTTAATGTAAAGAAGATGCACAATTATTTCTTGAATAATCGCATATAAGTGATTACACAAAGGTTAATAATTAGGCCGATATTAGTAATACTATAGTATTAAGTACCTTCATTCGAATACATTTCACCAATCAAAGGAAATGTATCTCACAAGCGAAATTGCTTGGCTTCGAAGCGTCGACGAACTTTTCAGCTTCCTCGCGAGTGGCGAACTTCTTGTAAGAAGGTTGAGGGAATCCATCCGTCTGAACCATCGGATAGGGGGAATCAACGGAATCAACGAATAACAACAAAGGATTACATTTTTCTGCACTTCGCTCCAATCTTCGTAAACTCCACGTTTGAATCCATGAGCAACCCCGTAGAACTTTGCTTCGGACATATCTATTCAATGAGATGTCTAGTGAATAATCCCTCCTTTCAGGTATATTCATCGACGTCAACGATGATCATTCTACACAGATAACAAAAAGAACATTAGCATCTTTATTCATTATTCATTATTGTTCTCTTAAAGCAGTGTTGCATTAGCAGTCAATATACAGAGGATGCATTCAATAGGGAATTACGATGGAGTAATAAGACACCAGTGAGGAGTACAAGTGTGTATGAGTATGTACATGTTCATTGTTGGAGACTCGCTAACCGTTCCTCCATTTCTGCCATTCCCGATGAAGGAACGTGTGCAGAAGGGTTCTTGATGGGAGCATTCGGCGCCTTTCCCAGTTCACCCTGTAATGTCATTTTTTCTCTCCAGTTTTTATCATTGTTCTTATTCGCATTTCTCTGTGAACTGCATAAACTATACTATACTGTATGATTACCTCACTTCTGACTACGTCACTTCTCAAGTAGCCCACTAGCTTCAGTAACTACATATGCGTGGGCCACGCATATGTAGTGACTGAAGCGTGGCTTTTGCAAAATCTCTCGCCTCATATTCGCAATAATTTAAATACCGACGTATTGTTTTATTCCATTTTCTTCAAGTTTACAAAACGTCTCTCACTTTACTTTTTCAATGTGATGCAGAATGTTACCGCGTTGAAAATGCAAAGTTACACAAGATATCACTATTAACATCTTGCTTATTTCGACTGAAAACTCCCCCAAAAGATAGAGGGCAAAGCAATAAAAGCAACGAACGTGGAGAATCTCGTTGAGTATAGCCTGAACCTCAGCCTCTGCCTTCTCCTCGAGATCTTCTGGTTCCATAGAATCAAACGTATCCTCAAATACTCTCTCAAACCATCACTAATTTACCCTAACTACCTGCATCATTTCTTCCATAATACCCAACTTCATCATCTCCGCACTCATTTCCCGCATAGTCTTCATAATTTCGGGAACCTTAATGAAACGAGAATATATTGACTAAAAACAACAAGGTAACCTTAACGAGTGACTGCATATTCTTCATTACTTCCGTAGACGACTTTATCGAACCCGACATCCTCATTGCGGCTAGTTGCTCCTAAAATTTTTAACTTTGTTTGTCGGAATCAATCTTCCTCATAAATGTTCTCCAATAAACAGGAACTAAATAAAGAAGATTAGTTCATAGCTCGACAAAAATGATACCTGCATGGTCATACAGACCGAGTTAATCTGTGCCTTACTAACATGCATCTTACGCACTGCCTGCAATGCACTATATGATGAACACTTCATTAAATTGTTCGAACCGTTCGGGACTGAATCATCGACTTGGCTAGAATCCTACACACATCTTTGTCCCCCTTCTTAGCTGCTTCCTTGATCTGATTCTTTACCTGCAGAATAAAAGGAATGGCAAAGGTCAATATTCAGGTGCTTCTTCAATAACTCCACTACAGAGAAAGGGAAAACCTTGTTTTCTTCTCGTTCAATAGCGTGAATCTGTCGATCGAGAGAAGACGTCTCCCTCCTCATCTTCCGTTGCAACTCCCTCACTCGTTCCTTCGGATCCTTCGTCTTTCCGAACAATCCCATCATGGATGACTGAATAAGACAATTGTAAAGAAGAAATGGGTACAATTCGAGAAATAAAGTCAAGAAATTGTATGAATCAGCACAACAAGTTAGACAGACAGACAAACAGACAGGCAGACAAAAGAAAGAACCGCTCAGTCAATGTGGTCAGGGTTAGTGCGGTAGGTCAGATTCGACAAGAGGCCTACATGGGATCTGACCGCGAAATGCTAAGCCTAATGCCCAAATAAACCCAATATCAGACAAATAATGGGCCCAATACCAAACCGAATCTCAACGCCAAAATAACTCGATATACTTTAGTTATAATTGTACACTTTTTGTACACTTTTTTCTTTTTTTTCGCGCGTTTTCAAATTTTATTTTTGGTATTACTACTGTTTTGAAAACATTTTTTTCTAGATTTACTTCGGAACTGTTAGTTGTTCATTTTTCATTTTCTTTGCAAATATCTATCTTTCCCTAATAGCGGTTACGCAGATCTGCAGAACAACTATTCAAACAAAACTGTGACAACACAATTCAGCGAATACAAAAATAGCGATAGACTTTATGAAATATTCAATTGCATTCCTAGTATCCATGCATACTATGCTGATTCTAAAAATTGACCATAAAAACCATAAACTTATGTACATATTGCATTGATTGTGAGAAAGGTTTTCACATCCTTTCGATATTATTTCCGAGCTCACGATAAATTGTGAATGAACTTCGTAAAGGTTGTGGAATGTTCCATGTAGGATTTGGAAAAGGATTCCCTATGATGACTAGAAGAAGAAAAGGGATAGATGTTTTGGTTGTGGCGTTGTCCAAATATTGCCTCGTCTCTTATCTCTGTGCTACCTCCCCTGTACAAAAACCACCTATTCCTTTTTGTCTTCCCTTCCATTTCGGTACGCGACTCTGAGCGACAGAACAACCAGTTTAACGACTTTGAAACACAGCAGTTAAACTTCATTTGTCCCTTCAAATGACATTATAGTTAAAGAGTGAATGGTTCTATCGATGCATATGAGAGTGCAAACAAACACTAACAGTAAGTGTGTGTGTGTCTGTGTGTGTGCGAGTCTGTCAGTAACCGCCTTGTCTCTCCCCATATTCACTCTGTTCCCATCCCTCTTCTCCCCTAATCCTCGTCTCACACTGCCTTTTGCTTGTCTACTCGTTCAGTCAGTTTGATAACTAAAGGGACTAAACAAGAGTGATTCCCCTTTACTCTTTCCCTCCTCTTCCTCTCATCTCGTTCACTTACATAAAAAGACTATCGACATTAAAGGGGAGCGCTGTGTTCAGTATCCCTGTGTTCTCTCCCCTATCCCTCTCTAGTCTTTCTCCTACCCTATTCCATCCCCCTTTCCCTCCCCTCCTTCACTTCGAATGTTCCTTCTGTGCAGTCTCTTCGTCCTAGTCTCCTCCGAACATACTCTTCCATCCGAGAGTATATCGAGGGATGAGAATACGGTAGTTCTCCCGTCCCATCTCTTATCCTTCCCTGTCCCTTTAGAGACAGGTAATCTTCGGTACTCGGCATGGTAACCGTAACCCCGAGACGATTCTTCCCTCTCCATCGGGTCCATGGGGAGAAGAGGGAGCAGTGGAGTTGACGGAGGTGGGCTGTGTCACTAACTAGAGTGTAGTCTTGTTCAGACTGGCAAACGACAAGCCTATGGACTAGGGAAGGAAATGCGCAAGTTCGTAGATGGTCTAGTCTCTCCCAATTTCTTGGCTTCATCTGCTCAATTCTACACGAGTAGTGCAAACAGATGCCAGATGACTCTCCAGGTAAGAGAGACCAAGGAAACGGTCGATCCCTGTCATTACTCATCTCTTGTTTAGGCTGCTCTGGCTGGACTCTACCCCCCTCCCATCGACTGGACTTCGGTAAGCACACATCTAGAGGAATAAGAGATGTGACCGATTGAGGGACTCGATTGGACTCCCGTTCCTTACACTATCAACGACCCTCTACTGAGAATGTACTCAGTGAGTGCATGCACCACAAGCAACGAAGGTGTCCTCTCTCCGTCATCTTCCTATTCAATTCTCCTCCCTTTTCAGCGTGGGACCCGATTACAAACGATGAGTTGCCTGATCTGCAGGAATTGGCTAAGAAGAATGCTGATCTACTCGATTACATGAAGGAGGTGAGGCACAGCATTATAAAATAAGCCATAAATATCAAACAGCAAAACTGTAGTTCGAATTTAATAATTGCGATTTTGTGAATGGTCCTGCACGGAAAACATTAAAATTTAATTGTAAAATGTAACCCTTTCCTATCCACCCTCAAAACAATGTCTCCAAACCAACGTAATACTAACGTATTTTTTATTCAACGTAATTTATTTTTTGGATCTATCTTGTTCACTTTTTGATGTTGTAGAATGCTGTGGAGGAGGGGAAGGAGGGAAGGGAGGGAGTGATGAGGAGGGAGCCTTCAGAACACGGGTCTCAATGCCACGATCTCGAATGCAGCCGACATCGCGGACAACATCATTGACCTTGTATGCACTGCCCTCGTTCCCTCCATTCCTTGTCATCTTCAGGATTTCCTGAATGCTTCGTATCCCAAATGGCTATCCAATCCTACCCTCCCTGGATACAATGCATCCACAATACGAAGTGCCTTCCTCAAGTTTTGTAGGTAACGAAGAAAAAGAAAAGGCGAGAGTTGCATTCAGCCGAAGCTCATCAGATCCGCTGTGCGACATACATTCCTTGTAGGAATATGATGGGAGGATATTGGGTGGAGGAACTGTTGAAGGTACTCTTACTTCTATGAAGGGATAGGTGCTGATGTACTCTTATGAAGATGTTCGAGAACAAGAAGGTCAACATAGTTGGATACGCCTCCCACACTGAAATCACCCTTTCTGTTATGAAGATACTGGGATACCTCAGAGTAGGTAATTTCACATTCTAGCACTTCCCTAAGTATTTAGAAGGTTTTTACTTTAAAACTATGTTCTGTTCTCCAATCTCCAGCTTCTATTAGTTTTCTAAGGTTGATTGATTTGCAACGGGAACCATAAAAGAAAAGAAAAAGTTACAAATCTGTGAGAGTGAAGTGAGTGCTTTTTGTTGTGTCTGCGTCTCTCCTCAAACAATGGAAGATGTGCACCCAGCGAATTTTCACCACCAAACAGCACCTAGTGAATCATTCACCACACAAATTTCACCAGCCCGCTGGCGAATGACGCACAATTCACCAGCGGGGTGGTGCAATTTGTGTGGTAAATGATGAACTAGGTACTGTTTAGTGGTGAAATTTCGCTCAATATATATGTTGACCTTTGCTTATAGAATGAGTTGACAACTTCCGCTGGATTCGTGTTGGAGGTGAAGGAGGAAAACAACGATATCAACATTCGTTATCTTGTTCACGATCCCAATCCCGTGGAGAAACATGTCATCTACAAGGTATTTATAGTTACATTCAATGCTAAAGCGACGTAGATAATACCGATCCAAAAGGCATAGTCGAACTTTTGCCTACGGAGTTGCATGCTTGAACATCTCAAGATCATGTAACAACAAATGCAATTCGTACGTTACATCATTGTTTAATTTAAGGGAACTCTAGTTCCTGAATTGGCTTCAAAAGCAGACAGCAATGGGTTCCTGTCCATCGCAGATGTCAAGGTATTCATCTCTCCCTCCATGGACATGTCACATGTGCACATGTGCACATGTCTCACTGAGCTCATTTCTATACTTGGGTTCGACTCGCTCCTCTCATTCCTTCCAGGCCTACGTGCAAGGTGCGGCCTTCTCCGATTGGGAGCAAGTGTGTTCCATGAACAAGTGTGCCTCCTCTTCCCCGTCCCCTTCCACGGAATCGTCTCCCCTCCAATCCTCCACTGCTCCATCCTCGTGTATGCTTCTCATCTCCTTCTTTGTCATTCTCTTCTCTTAACCTGCATGTCCCTACTTACCCCCTTTCCCTATTCTTGCCTTACTCATCCCTTGCCTTCTCACTTCTTGCCACTTCTCCTTCCCTCCTTCGGTTCCGATAAATGATTGTGTGGGTGTGTGGGGATGTAATATTGTGAAAGAGAAGAAAGGAGACCCGACTCCTTCGCTTATCCGCGTACGATTCCGAGAAGAGTCGAAGAGATGGCTGATAGATAAAGGAGGAAGATGGAAGAGGAAGATGGGATACAAGAAGAACAGATCAACTCTTCAACAATCATCTTACCGCTTTTGCCCATTACTATACGGTTTTACAAGACAGCTTTCTTCTTATTCGGCTTGCCTATCTTTCAACAGCTTTCACCAGTTAGACAGAGAAACATTGCTTAGAACAGAGATGGTGTAGGCACTACATTCCACCAGTCCGAATTATGCCCAATTGCGACTGTGTCTGCGTCTCTCCCATTCCCATGCTCTCTCACCTCCCCTCTCTCCTTTTGCAAGCATGATCAACCCTATGGAGCAGAACGTTGTGTGTAGGTAGATGAAGAGTTATGAAAGGCTAGCTAAATGGAAAGGAAGAAAAAACTTTTAGGATATAGTCAAACTTTTTTTTCTAAAGTTTCTATTTTTATTTGCATATTTTGCCCCAAATAGTGAGCCACAAAAGGAAATATAGAAAAGGGAAAAGGAAATACAAGAAAATTCCAGGGCAATAGGTAGGTAAGGGCACTGGGATATTGTTCTCAAAAGCAAAATTACCCTAGACGCCTATGGAGTTTAAGATTCTATACGATACAATACGAAATTCTATTGAGAATCAATTCCCTAGCGGGCTAGGGTATTTTCGTTAAGTGTGTTTGTAGGTTTTGCCAGTGCAAAGCAGAAAGGAAACAAAGACAACTACAACTTTTGGTGTGGATAAAAGGCTATTGCTAAGAGGAGGAACCTTTGGCAAAACATATACCGATCACCTCTTGTGGCGTAACTCTACAACAAAAACTCATGAAATCGCATGTTCTTTTACGTTATCTCCGTAATATTTGGCTAAGAATAAGAAGGCCTTCGTACACGAATTCTCCAAACCCTCTCTTCAGGCTTCTTCGTGGACCTTCTACCGCAGTCCCAATGCCAAAAGCTCATCGCAACCCATACATGCTCCAATCCCCTGTCCATTCTCAATTGTCTTCGATCCTGTCGTTGCCATTGAACTCTTGATGGAATGAAGCTACTCGAGTATTGTTGTTGCGTGGAGAGTCCAAGGAGCACAACTGATAAGCTGATGATATCGGAGACATGCAGACTCCGCCCCTTATCTATCCCCCTCGATTCCTTGCCTCACTTCACTTCTCCAGCCCTCTCAGCCTTCTCCTCCTTTCTTCTCTTTTTCCTCCTTTCTATCAGTTTCTAGCCTTAGTCCTTTTAGTCCCATCATAAGTTTTCATGAATAGGTACCCTGACTGACCCCCTCGATACCTCCCCCCCCCCTCAGTCAGTTCTCCCTCGGGTCAGTCATCTCGTCACTTAATACCCCTCCTTTCACTTCTCATATTCACTCGCTCTTTGCTTTCCGCACTATTTGTCTACTAACTCATATTAGCCATTTCAGATGCTTCTCAAAAGTATTCTCATCCTCTCCATCCATCTACTGGTGCAAGGTGATTATCATTGCCCTATTCGTGACGATTGTGAAATGCAGCAAAGTCGAATTATACCTATTGTAGTAACATCTCAAAACGCACCTCGATGTTCCTCCTCCTCCTGTTGTGACAATCATCGGTTCTGCGACTTCTGGGCAGGTGGGTTACGGTAGAACCTGTAGGTTACGGTAGATACCACACTCTCTAGGTTACGATAGATGCCGTACACTCTTGGTTACGGTAAATACCAAGAGTAAATACCATGATGTCTACTGCATACTCTCGGTTGCAGTAGACATCATAAACTCTAAAACTCTTGAGGAAAGCGCGAGTGTATCGTCAATCCCACGTGGATGCATGAGAACTGTCCCCGTGCCTGTGGTGAGTTGGTTGTTCTCCTTCCTCAATGGTCTCCCCCCCCCCCCCTTCCGTCCCAATCCCCTCCCTCAGGCCGTTGTCAATCTTCCCCTCGTCCCTCGCCCTTCCCCTCCATTCCTCGTGATCCCTCCACTTGTTTCCCTCCGACTACCGTACTCATTTCCAATCGTCCCGAGCCTTCCGTCCAGGAGGTAGCCATAATTAGTGGATACATTTACAGCAAGACTAAGGTTCGCGTAGCGGAGAGGTCTACTGGATGTGCAAGAGTGGCTGCGGTGCCCGATTGTGGAAGTGCGAGGTGCTATCATGAGAGATACAGAAGCTTCGATGGAGCATGCAACAATCTGAGGAATCCTCTCATGGTACGGAGATGGGAGGGGAGGGATATATCTTTGTGGGAGTGTTCAGGGAGCAGCCTTCACTCCCTTCACTCGACTGCTTCCTGCGAGATACGACGATGGAGTCAACGCCCTCGTTTGTCAGTTTCTCTGCTCTTTCTCCCTTTCCTCATACCGTACATCTACTATCTCCCATACCATTTCTCCACCTACTCCCTACCGTATCCCCATACCTCTACCATATCATCATACCCTACCGTATCCTCCCAGCTTCGCTCCGTCGTACCCGTCCCTCTGCCCGTGAAGTGTCCCACTTCCTTCTTTCGTCTCGTCGTTCAATTCCCTCTCCTGCCAATTCGCTTCTCATGCAGGTAACACAGGAAGGAATAGTAGGAAGGATCCTTCGAGAGACCTTTCATCCGAACTGGATTCCCTCCATTATTCCAGACAGACAGACATTTTCAGTTCGGCCAGTTTCTGTCTCATGACATTACTAAGAATGCGATGAATAACTTCTGTGACTGCTCGACCCGTGACCCTGAATGTGACAACATTCCCATCCCACTCGCTGACCAAAGGTGTGTCCCTCAATGACAACGTCACAGAGAGTGACATCATAGCATACCCTCTGTCACTCTCACTAATCCCTTGTATTGTCAACGGCATAGTTATGCTTCAGACGCCGAAGCATCTCGTGCATTCGATTCACTCGAGCAGTGCCGGTGTGTGGAACGGGAAGGGCAGGAGTTGCGAGGGAACAGTTCAATGAGAACTCGGCCTTCATAGATGCCTCGCAGGTACTCGTACCCTCCAGCAGTAGTCCAACAGTCCCTCCAACAGTTCTTAAGTACTTCTCCCTCTTCAGATCTACGGCTCGGACTCCAAGTCCAGTGCTGCTCTTCGGACGGGAGCCTTTCTCAAGGCGGAGGTAGTGATCTCCCCCCCCATCTCTTTCGTGTCTCCTCCCCTCGCCCCCCTCTTGTAGTCAGTCCCCCTTCAGATCGTGGGTGGTCGTGTCTTCCCTCCGAACAACCGTCGCGATGCGATGCATACTGGAGACGACCGATCGAATCTCTTCGTTGGACTTGCGGCTCTTCACACAAGTTGGCTGAGACTTCACAACAAGTGCGTTTCTTGTGAAGGGATGCAGTCGTCTATGCAATGCATCAATTCAGCATCGCGGCCTCTCTGCAGAACATCAATCCCCGTTGGAATGCCGACCGCACGTACCAAGTGGGTTCCCCCCCCCCCCTCCCCCTCTTACTCCCCATTCAATCTACCTATTCCATTTGCCTTCAGGAGACCCGGAAGATCGTGTCAGCTTGTATGCAAGTGGTGACATACAAGGAGTTCCTTCCCACTCTCCTCGGCCCCTTCCATTCTCGTCTGGTCCCTCAATACATTGAATACGACCCCAACGTGCGTTCCCTCCCCCATCTTAACTCAGTCCCTTCTTCAGATGAATGCAGGAATCCTCAACGAGTTCTCGGGAGCTGCGTACCGTCTGCATGGAATGCTTCAGGTGGCCCATCCCCTCTCAGTTTAGGCAAAACCCTTCCGTCCCTACAGTATCCCTGCATTTGCTTCAGGAGTTCTACCCTCTTCTCGACAGCAATTTCCGGGAGACTGGATCAGTGTCGGTAGTGGAGGGAATGTTCCAGCTGAACCGTATCTTGGAATCGGGACTCGACCACCTCTACAGGTTGCCTTCCCTCATTGTCAGTGACAGTGTATTCTCTTCTCTTATAGGGGACTCATCTCGATCCCTGCCCGTTCCCCTCAAAGGATCACTACATCAGTCACCGAGCTCATTCTGAGTGGAGAGGGAGACATGTCAATACTCTTTCGTCTTCACTCACAATCTATCGGTTCAGGGCGAGTATCAACATTCAGCGAGGAAGGGATCAGGGAATCGGATCGTACAACGAGTACAGAAAGCTCTGTAACCTCAAGCCCATCGATAACTTCAACGAGGTAAGAGGATAGCGAGGGGGGATAGAGAGGAGTGTATCTTAAGTGGCCGGAGGTGACGGATAGCGATGTTCGCAAGAGGGTATCCGAGCTGTATTCGTCTCCTGGTAAGCCCCTTGCCCCTCATTGATCGATTCCCCCTCAGACAACGTTGATCTGTACACGGGAGGAATCCTCGAGGAGCCAGTGGGAGACTCTTTCGTGGGACCGACCTTCGCGTGTATCATTGCAGAGCAGTTCGTGAGACTGAGGGATGGAGACAGGTCAGTCCGTGCACTCAATGCTTCCTTTATAGGCACACCTCCCGCTATTCAACCCTTTTCAGGTTCTACTGGGAGCGCAATGCGGTCTTCACTGCCGAACAGCGCAACTCCCTCTCCAAGGTTCTCTTGTGGATGAAAGATCAAAGATGACCGTCCCTTCAGATGACACTGTCTGCCATTCTGTGTTCGACGGGCGATCGAATGGACCGCATCGCGAGGGACTCCTTCGTGGTTGACAATGGATCGAAGGCCACTCTGTGCTCTTCCTTCCCCTCTATCGACCTGTCTCTGTGGAGGGAGTAGTCATCCTTCATGGATGCAATCCCTCGATGGGACCCCCCCCTCTTTTAATTCTTTTTCATCTCTTCATCCATGTCCTACGCTCTTCTAGTCTCCCTCATGACATTCCGTGCCATTCACTTTGTCATAAAAATAGTTCAACTCTACAATGAACTAACACGCATCGTTCTAGAAACAAGACAATAAAAAAATGATGTGAACACATACCTAAATCAGCCTAAATACCTAAACACGTACCTAAATCATGTAAGGAGGGGTAAATAACAGGAGATAGTATGGACCTACGGCATACGTACACACGCTTCTCGGACACACTATAGCCTTCTAATAATCGATATCGACGGCTAGCTCATCGTAACAAGGTTCGACGGGATCAAATCATAGAACGCGCCACTGCTGACTCACTGCTGACTCACTGCTGACTCACTGCTGACTCATACTTGA
>LS844626.1:11403-26333 GCA_900490955.1 Micoletzkya japonica
GTTACAATATACAAAATACACTACGGTCTTGTTGACGTTTCCATTCCATCTATATTTGAACAATCCCTATCTGTTAGAACAACCAGAGGTCATCGTTTCAAACTTTACGTCCCACTTGCTAGGTCAACACAATTTAAGCACTCCTTCGCTTATCGTAGTTTGCTCACATGGAATTCCCTTCCGGATAGTGTGTTTGATTTATCCCTTCTCGGCTTCCGCAATTTTATCAATCATTACTTAACAACTAATAATAATTGAGCTTCAGGTTAAGCTCTCTCAACCTACTTATTGTTTAAACCTTGTGAATTATATCGCCTCATTTCCCTGTGATATTATAAGTGTGGATAAATGATTGATTGATTAAAAAAAAGAAGATTGAATTCTTCATGCAGTCTGTCCCTGCTCTACATCGGCCCATTGTGGGTACAGTTGACATTTTGCCGTGACAGGGGGATCATGACTATAGTAAAGCTGGTAAACGTGGCTTTGTAACAAGTGTAACATTGGGCATAACTTTCTTAACGGGACATGAAGCCGATTTTCAAGTGAAGCTTATATGAAAGATCTTGTCGAAAATAGTATAAAAACAAAAGTTAAAAAAAAAACTAAAAATGCATAGTATTCGAGAAAGGATTTTTTGAAATTTTGTTCTGCGACGCTCGTACCGGATTTAAAGAGCCCCCTTGAGCACATTACTATCCCTCAAGAGCATATTTTGAACATTCCTTCAGTTTTGTCCTTTTTAGAAGACATGCATCTCCATTCCTTCAATGAACGATGCCTACCAGTCAGATCGCTCGCGCGCGACAGTATTCGCAAAATGACATTCGTATTCGCGCGGTCCCTGAAGAGCAATGTAACTTTGCATACAACTGCTCTCCTCATTTAAACAGCGAGGAATGGCTGAAAAAAGATGCTAAGAATGTAGGATTGTAGATTTTCGACAGCGCTCTTTCAGATGAAAGAAAGAAACCAAGGGGTTAGAAAGTCCTCAGAGGGGCCCTTTAATGACTCATTTTTAATCATGAGTAAGAAACATCTCTTTCTTCCAAAACTATGCGCTATGCAGCTTTTCTTCGTATAAAGAGTTTCAGCGAATCGTTCGTCATATCATCAACACTTATCGTATGTAGATAGCTTAATGAAAAGCTTAATGAAATGAATAATTTTATGAAATGGCGTAGATTCTCCTACCTCTCAGCGAAACTTTTACAGAGCTTCTCTAACTGCGAATAAGTATGCCAATCCATGATCTTTTCATTTCTTTGTTACTTTCTTGCCAGGTCTGCGCCTTTTGCTTCTCTACCAATCGCTGTGCAAATGCCTAAAAGGTTGCAAATCGGACGGAGAGTGGGACCAGCTGTATAGACGTGATATATAAAA
The DNA here is from genome assembly GCA_900490955.1 of Micoletzkya japonica. Lineage (NCBI taxonomy): Eukaryota > Metazoa > Nematoda > Chromadorea > Rhabditida > Diplogasteridae > Micoletzkya > Micoletzkya japonica. The sequence goes on from LS844626.1 coordinate 12,787, forward strand.
TGACTCACTCACTAGAGACTCACGGAAGACATCGTCAACATTCACCCTGAAAAGAGAATAGTTGCTCGAACTCGTAAATTTCTAGAAGATCGTATTCTATACACATAGCTGAATTTTATCAGTTCAGTTCAGTTTTACACCTTTATCTGGACTATCAGTGGATTTGGGTCCAAAGGAGGGGGCTTTGATATAGATAGGAGCGGTCAGAGACTTCAAATCTTCTTCAAAAACTCACTCAGTCCGAGGTGACGATGAATCTTGAGTTGCCTCTTGATCCTCGATTGGCGCGTACTCCCCTCGTACGCCAAGTCTTCAGAGGGGGGATTCTTCTTTCTGATCCTTGGTTGAAATTGCGTGGGATGACTCTTGGTTGAGGGACGAATGAGGGAGCGAACCGCACGCGAGGGGGACAGAGAGGAAGAATAATTTTTACATGAAATTTTAAATCAAGCGAAATTTTTTACTCGGTGAATTTTAAGAAGTTAACAAAAAATGATAGTCACAGTGATGAAGATTCACCGGAGTACATTTTTTAGTAAAAAAATTATTTAGTAAAAACAAGCTAAAAAGCTCTTACCATTAAAAAGCTATTACCAGTAAAAGTTGTTAGTAAAAAAGTTGTAAAAAGTTGAAAAGAAGCAAATGGGTTACTTTAAAATCAAGCATTGAGCTTTATACGTTATGCTGTTCATAATTTGCTAACTATAATATAATAACAATAAGTAAAGGTTGCTTGAGAGAGTATGCAAAAGTGAGAATTAGACTCATTTTGGTATCAAAGAAACTGACGGACCGGTTTATTCTACTATATTTTTGTCAAATGTCACGGAAGTAGTCGGCCGAAACTTCCCGTGTAGAACTACTATAGTGGATTAAAAAGATCCGTCGGAAAGTCATTCCGAATATAAGGCGAGAGAGTGTGCAAAAGTGAGAGAATTAGACTCATTTTGGAACGGAAGAAACTGACGGATCGGTTTATTCCACTATAACGTCCGCAAAAGATGTTTATCAGGGAAGCCAGGGGGGCGAGAGAATCTTTCTCTTATATACGCGGGGGTGAATCAGGTTGTACAAGAGAGAACGGCCACAGAGAAGAGGAGAGAAAAGACACGCCGTATAGAAGGAATTGGTTGTGGATGATTCCATCCATCCACAACATCAAAAGCGGCAAATTATGATCAATCAAGATACGTATAGATTTTGACCCAACACCTATCAAAATCGGGCTCATTGAGTTGCATAAGATTTGAAACGCTCCCCGTATACCTATTTATCGAATCCCAAATATTTATTAAAGGGCCCCTGTGAGCACATTGCTATCCCTCAAGAGCAGATTTTGAACATTAATAATAATATTTATTGTACAGGTGGTCAAATACATAGGTATGGGGAAAGAAGATATGTAGATAAAACGGGAGATTGTACAATGTATACAACGTCACAACACAGGTAACGAGGGAAAACCGGGCTAAAGCTTAGGTGGGAACATTATATTAGCGTTATTCTTGAAAGATTCAACAGAAGCGGACATGATAACAGAATCGGATAGTGAATTCCACTTATCTACAGTTATATAAGTGATAAAATGTTTAGCGAAGTTGGTTCGGCACTTAGATCTAATAAGTTTTAAAGAATTTGTACGAGAAGTGCGAGCATTAGACGATCTACATACAAACTTATCGAACGGTAGGTCTATCTCCCCATGAAGGGACTTATACAGTAACGAGAGATCAATGATACTTCTACGATGAGACAATGGAACAATGTGAGGATACCGTAAGCGGGATTGATATGAAGTGGGAGTGATGTTACAGCGAGAGAATACTCTCCTAGTGTAGGTACTTACGTTGTACTTGTTCAATGGTATCAATAAGGCAAAGTATATAATTTAGGGCTCCTAGTAGTGAAAGCTCTAAATATGTACGAACATCGAGAGGAGGGCTTGGATACAATGGAATATATGTGAGGGGCAAAAGAGAGAGTGTGATCGTAAGTGATTCCTAGATCTGGGAAAGAGGACACAATGGGGAGCGGAGTGTTGACAATAGTAAGAGCTGTATTGTTGATCTTACGACCCGCATGCATTAGAGCAGACTTAGTAACAGAGATAGTTAGACTGAACTTATTAGTCCAATCAGATAATGCATTGAGTCCGGATTGTAGAAGGGGAAGGGAATCAAAAGTGTACAATTTTAGGTCGTCAGCGAAGTTGTGGAATGTACTCCAGAAGGAAGAGAGGAGGGGAGATCGCTAATATACAGAGAGAAAAGTAGGGGGCCGGGAAAACTAGGGGGCCGAGAAAAGTAGGGGGCCGAGAAACGTAGATTTTTTTAAATTTTGTTCTGCGACGCTTGTACCGGCTTTAAAGAGCCCCTGTGAGCACATTTCTATCCCTCAAGAGCATATTTTGAACATTCCTTCAGTTTTGTCCTTTTTATAAGACATACATCTCCATTCCTTCAATGAACGATGCCTACGAATCAGACCGCTGGCGCGCTACAGTATTCGCGAAATGACATTGGTATTCGCGCGGTCCCTGAAGAACAATGTAACTTTGCATACAACTTCTCGCCTCATTTAAACGGCGGGGAATGGCTGGAAAAGGATGGAAATGTAGGATTATAGGTTTTCGACATTGCTCTTTCAGATAAGAGGAAGAAACCGGGTGGTTAAAAAGTGCTCAGAGGGGTCCTTTAAAGGGGCATGGAAGCAACAGATTTTTTGAAACCGAATATGACAATATTAATGAAATAGTTTTTAGACGATAATAAAGATTATAGCTATTGAAAAAATATTTCAAAAAAATTCTGCAACGAGAAATATTTATTTGTTCCACGAATATCTCGATGTCATTTGCCTTGTTACTATGTGATAAACGCAGTAAGACTGCGCATTGGATAGGAAAATAAAAATTGGATATCTCGCTAAATATACATTTTAGTGCGTTCTGGTCTTGGTTTTTGCCTTATTTAGGTGAAAAATTTTCATATGAAAAGCTATCTTTTTTGGCTTTAATGTCCCTATAAAAATAATAGAACTGATGCTATCTTACGTAAGGTAACAGATAGATTGCCCTATGATAACAACTTTCTGCGAACCAAGTTAAACTCATCTCTACCTAGGTAGATCCTTAATTTATGTAGATTATTCAAGAAATACTGAATACTATGTCAAAATAGAGTAAAAAGAGGAGAAGAAATAAGACACAGAAATGGAGCGCTCAACTCTCTGCTCAAATAAGCGATAGATCCGTCTACAGTTCAGACTCTATTTTACACCCTCCTGTCTACCGTAAGGTCTCTCCGTTCCAGGCAACCGTGATATTTAATCGCAGCTGTTTAGCCAATGCGTGCCAATCTTCTCGCCTATTCCGCCCTATATAAGAAGTGGCTGGCGTGGGAGGGAGCAAGTCCTCCCTTCTCTTCTCTCAACAAGGATGAAGTTGGCACTTCTGGTTGTCGGGTGTCTCGTAGGCTACGTTTCTGCGCAGTGCACTGGTGGAGATTCGCCCAGGTATGTGTTACTTTTGAACAACTGAAAAGTAATAATAAATGCAAATGTAAAAACAAATAATTCTTACGCTCTTAAAATTGGCGGATAGTGCTTGGAAAGGATGTAGCATGTCTGCGTAACAAGCTCCTTGTTAACTTTATTATTTATATTATGCATTGTTTTTACATACCTTTCATATAGTTTATCTACCCATGAGTCTACTTTTGGTAAACCCGATCGTAAACTAATATAAAACTGCCTTCCAGTTGCTCGAGCTGGATCAAGAACGGTTTCTGCAGCAATACCGCTCTGTACTCGATGAATGTGAGTGGGATTGCTAGTGTGCACTCTTACATACATACGTGAGCTGCATTGGCGGGTATGTGCTATATGGTATAAGATGGCTGTCCCTTACACAGTGTTCTGGCAACAATGCAAATGTTAAGCGAACGAGATGCTGAAAAATACGCCTGATTTTGGTAGGAACTCTCGCACGGAAAACACCGTATCCTAAGCATTTTGGCTCGTTCGTTTAAAGGGCCCCTCTGAGCACTTTTTGACCCCTTGGTTTCTCTGAAAGAGCAATGTCGAAAACCTACAATAATATTTTTGCATCTTTTTCCCGCCATTCCCCGCTGTTTAAATGAGGCGAGAAGTTGTATACAAAGTTACATTGCTCTTCAGGGACCGCGCGAATACGAATGTAATTTTACGAATACTGTAGCGCGCGAGCGGTCTGATTCGTAGGCATCGCTTATCGAAAGAATGGGGACATATGCTTTCTGATAAGGACAAAAATGAAGGAATGTTAAACATATGCTCTTGAAGGATAGCAATGTGCTCAGAGGGGCCCTTTAACATTTAGAACACTGTACCTTGACAGGAGATCAAGAAGAACTGCGGAGTGGGGTGTGGTCTGTGCAACGCGGACGGAACGCAAACGGCGGCGGGAGGAGGCACCGTACTGACCCCGTGCACCGACGCCAACTCCAAGTCAGTTGGCGGGCTTTATTTCTATAGTAGAGAAAAAGGGGAAGATATTATATAATCGTTCCGTTTGGAGCGCTGATTCCATTGCCCTTCAAGGTGATCTAATCAACTTCTAGTGTGTGTAATGAGTAAGTGCAGATGTTACTGAACTCAAAAAAGCGTATCCATGTCTCTGATATCTTTTCGTGGAATGAAATGGCACCGTTTCAAAGCGCGAAAAATTCGCTAAACACCGTAACTGCGGAATTTATCAAATACACCGTGAGGTGTGCGGCAGGTAGGAAATCTCTGGGGTAGGGGTTGGGGGGATATCTTCACTTGAAAAAGAAAAGCTCTTCTAAGGGGACGGGGACGAATCTTGTCTTACAAGTCTTCTATGGGGATAGGCAGCCGCGGGAGAGAAGCAGAAGAAAAAAAGGGGTAGACGAAGTCGACTTAGGCTAGGGGACACCTCTGACTTGCCTAAGGGCAGAGGGGATTCATCACCATATCCTCTTGGTGGAATGGGCTTCACTAACATTAATAGGCAATCAATTATTTAAGTTCGTTTTGTTGATACGTATAACTATTTATAGTAGCTTTTCTTAATTTTATTATAAGCCAAGACAAAGGAAAAACCCATTAGGGAAGTTATAATTGAATATTCATGTTTTCCAAACTTCCTGAATTGATCTTATAGCTGTGTCTCGTGGAAAGCTAGCGGCTTCTGCACCAACCCCACCTACTCGAACCAACTCAAGCTTCTCGTGAGTGTCCATCTTGCCTGTACACCCATACAGTTTGCGGCACGTGAAACGTATTTAATTAATAAATAAACAATTAGTTAAGTAAGCAAATATATCATTGGTGTTGCAGTACTGCTGCGGCACGTGCCGCCCACTCCTCCAGGGAGCGACTACGAAGGGAGCCGCGGGGGCCACAACGCCCGCCGCCGGCGCCACCACCCAGGCTGTAGCCTCGACCACCTAAGCCGGAGCGGCGGCCGGACCGGAGATTAGTCTGGCTCTCCCGACTCTCCGGCTCTCCATCATTCGCTGATCAAATCGTGTATTTTGACAGATATCGAGATAACAAAGTATTACAATTTTTTGTGGACACAGCGTTCTGACAACAGTGGAAATGTTAAGCGAACGAGATGCCGAAAAATAACGCTGATTTCGTTAGGAACTCTCGCACGGAACACACAGTATCCTAAGCATTTCGGCTCGTTCGCTTCATATTTAGAACACTGTCTGGAGTGCTCTAATCGTTCATACTTTATTCTTCTACGATTGAATTCGGCTCGGTTGCGATACTCTGCTATCTCTACTTCTTCTTCTTGATGGTTCGGTCTTGCTTCTTTGTCTGACTCTGAAAATTGATCGACGTCTTCGAAGTCGCAGACTCAACGGAGAGAATGTCGATTGTTATCATTTTCACCTCAGGAAATGGCGCCCGCCAAAGATTTAACAGCCTTTGGGTTACTTGTTTCCACCCACTTTTGCTAGAGAACTTTTGTTTAGATAATATCATGAAATTTCAGTTTTCAGGTAATTACATCGCTAAATCGTTAATGCACATTATTGGCTTGGAAACTTTGACAATCGTCATATCCCTCCCGCCAACCTTCTTCTTCTGAGCCGTTGCATCGGCATCCAGCTCCTCCGTATAGCGGGGCGTGACTACCTGAGTAAAGGTCAACGATCAAAGATCAAAGATCAAAGAACCTCCAAGACTCGCGACTTCTCGACGTCAGAGTTGATCTTGAGAAATTCGACCTCTTTCTGGATGCTTGTGCGCGATCTCTGCGTGTTTGGCTGAAGTTGATCTTTGAACTTCGGCAATTAATCTTTGTTCTTTATTATTATTTATTAGATTTATTATTCCCGCATTTCCATTTACATATATGATGATAGACACCTCGCTCATAGAAACCTTTTTCGGTCCGTTGACTGCCCGATCTCCGACGAGGATCGGCGGTGGGTTGATCTTACTGAAGATGATAGTTCATCTCTTATCTCTAATCTTTGATTTTTGATCTTTGACGTTTAATCTTTGATCTTCGCTACCTCCAGTAGTTCTTGTGCATCGTGGCGGCGTCGCGCGCGATCCGCTTCACGTCGTCTGCCACGAATATCGGCTTGGCCGTCTGAACTGGAAGTGAGGAAGGCAAATGGAAATCATCTTTCGCCTAAATCGGCCTAAACTCTACAGCATGCCATTCGCTGACCGGTACAAATTGCTAAGGAAAGCCGTAAGTTTCCTCCGCAAGTGGTTCGCGAACAAGAAGGATAGAAGAGACGCAATACACAGATTACAAATGAAATGCACACTATTTCGCGAATGTATATGTTGGTTGCCTTTTCGTTCCAATCTACATTCGAGGAGAATTCCGAGGTGAAATGGCCCTACCAGTAGAGTGCGACTATCGAACACATTAACATTCTCTCCATACCTCGTTCTCTTCATTCTTCTCCGCTCCCTCGGCGGGAATGATCGCATTATGTCATTCGATAGTCGCACTCCACCTACCAGGTACGGCTGCAGCACGCGTTCGACCTCCGCTCTCGCCGCACTGGACACGGGACGCTCGATGAGTGCCGTGAACCCCTCGGCCCTTCAACGCCATATGGTTGAGAAAAAAAAAGTTCCGTCCGTCGTCTCATTCCTACTTTTGACGAGAGAGCGAAGCGGTATGAAGAGAGTCCAGGCAAAGTAGTCATTTTTGTTTACTGACGGAACTTTTTCGTCAATAATATCTTGTTCTCTGACTACACTCAGAGAAATTTCTAGGGAATATTTCGCCACGATTTTCACTTCGGGAATAATTAACCAGCCGGCTGGGGAAATTTCGACTTTTTGGGGAATTATTCCCTAGCGGGCTGGGGAATTTATTCCCGAAGTGCATTTCGTGGTGATAGTTGTGGTGAATTTTCGCTCAGTGTATACAAATCAGCTGATGTTAGCGGCAGTATTCTTTCACAAACGTCATCGCAACCACATTGCATTGCGGCAGAGGACATAGGTAGAAGGACACTGAAGGGAAGCTAGGTTAGCTAAGTTACAATTTTGAATACTTTCAAGCAGGACCATTCGGCGCGGTAGTCTACTACGCAGAATGATACCGCGCCTCTTCAATGTCCATGCCTTTATTTAGCATAGTATCGTAGATTGATTTTCTTCCCAGCTTATAAATGTGCTAACTGTAGCCACTCAGCTTCCTTTACGTCCCAACCCCACTCCCTTCGATCGTCAGTTTAGCTCAGTCAGGCACCACCGTAGAACTTCAGCCGGAGCCGGCCTTTAGCCTAAGCTTGCATTTTAGAGTTTCACTATATTGCTTCCTGCGCTGCAAAGATTTCTCAACGTTCCTTTCCCCCAATCATAATAGTATTCATACTTTGTGATCAATTCATTCAGGTGGCGGATTCGTGTATGCATGCCTGTGGCTACTGGGTTGCGCCAGCGTCCTGCTCGCTGCATATGCTTGCGGCCTTTCTAGATATGTGCATGATAAATAGTATCCTTCATTTCATTTTTTTTTTATTTTGGTAACCGGTCATTACCCACGTGCACTTAGTTTCACATTTCACTTTTTACACTTTCTCTTCTTATACTGTGTGGTATTTTTGATAAACATAAAGTAGTGGCTGAAAAGGGGAACACAGAGCATTATTAGGGTTATTATCCGGCCCTATCTTCGCTATAAAATCAGCAAAAATATATATTAGAATCGCCCAGGAAAAAACCGTTTTCCCAAAACTGCAATATGGAAGGTCATGTTCAGAAGCATACTGTATGAAATTTTCCTCGAAGAATAGATATGAATATCCGCTTATAATATTTCATTTCCTTGAAATGTGCCCACTTCTTGTACGCCTCATTGATAAGGTCCGTCTGTTCGACGGTTGTTGGCTTTCCATTGACGTCGAGAATCGCATCACCGATCGACAGGAACTTCTCCGCCGGAGTGTTCGCCACCAGCTAAAGTGTAGCTTGGTCATTGATCTTTGAGCTTCCATTATTATTGATCTCTCTCGAAGAATTGATTTTGAAAAATACAAAACTTGCGATTTTCGAGTTTTTTTCTTCGCTTTTTTATTCTCACCATGTTTTTCCTTGCATTTTGACATCTTAGAAGAATTTTCATCGAATTTTAAAACTTTTGTTTAGAGGCTGCTTCCTTCCTTCAAAGACGTTAAAATAGTTGATCTTTGATTTTTTCAAGATTGATCTTTGATCCCCGTACCTCGACGACGTATCGCCTGCGCTCGCCTTTGACCTTGCTGTTGAGCTTGAATCCGAACGACGCGGACGGGCGCTCCTCTCCCGTCTACAGTAAAGAATGATAATGAGAGGACTTGACATCACTAATATTTTATTTATTTATTTAATAATTGTTTGAAAGCCAGATAGGAATAGGCATGTCGACTCCGAAAAAATCAATCATTCGATACTGTATTGAAACGTAGACATGATGCGATTTTACGAAATTGTGATAATTACCTTTTTGCACGTGATCACATGGTACGCACGGCCGGGATCTCGCTTGCAGCCCAGCTAAAATATAATATTACAATCCGGAATTTGAGAAAAATAGTGTACGGCGATTTTCTACCAGGGAGCACGTGGACTGAATTTCTGCTAGACAATTTCCTTAGTATTTCGCCATTCCCTACTGTCTTAACATGGAAGCTAAAAAATATATCCTTTCATAACAAGTTTGTTTCCTAAATAGTGCAAAACCCAAAACTAGAGCGGCGCACAAAAATGTATACTTCGCGAGATATATAATTTTTATTTGCCTGGCCAATGCGCAGTCTTACTATGTCTAGCTCATAATAACAAGGCACATGGCATCGAGGTATTCTCGTTCTCGGAACAAATAAATATTTTTCGCTGCAGAAATTTTAAAAAAACTTTTTTCAAACGCCATTATCGTTATCATCGTCTAAAAACGTATTTTATGACTTGTCATGTTCGGTGTCAAATAATCCGTCGCTCCAAGGTCCCTCTAACGCTTCTCATAGTACATCCCTTTAAAGGGACATGGAAGCGACAATTTTTTTGATACCGAATATGGTAATTCTTGTAAACTATGTTTCTTAGACGATAATAAAGACAATAGCGTTTGAAAAATATTTTTAAAAAATTTCTGGAGCGAAAAATAATTATTTGTTCCGGGAATACCTCGATGCCATTTGCCTTGTTACTATGCGCTAATCACTCAGTAAGACTGCGCCTTGGCTGGGAAACGATTTTTAGGATATCTCGCGAAGTAGACATTTTTGTGCACTCTGGTTTTGCTTTTTATATTATTAAGGCGATAAACTTTGATATGAAAGCCAATCTTTTTTGGCTTCCATGTCCCTTTAAAGGACCCGTCTGAGCACTTTTTGACCCCTAGGTTTCTTCCCCTCATCTGAAAGAGCAATGTCGAAAACCTACAATCCTATATTTGCATCGTTTTCCCGCCATTCCCCGCTGCTTAAAAGATCTCACAACCCAATTTTTGGAACTATATTTGGCGACTGCCACGTGATAGAGCATCTCGCAATGTACAACATTTCTATTTTGAACTTTTCACCAAAGTGCCCCCCCGAGGCGCTATTCGCTGAGAAAGTTGATATTCTAATTGGGGTTTAGATCGTAGGGGGGAGGGGATAATCGAGTCCTGAGGTAGGTGAGGGCAGGGGAGGCCTCATTTCGATGCGCGCTTTGACGCCCTGCTTCATTCATTTCAAGTCATTCTTGGTCGGAGATGGCTGAGCGCAGTCAAAGTGCGTATGGAAATGAGGCCTCCCCTGCCTTCCACTACCTCTGGACTCCATTATCCCCTCCCCCTACGATCTAAACCCCAATTAGAATACCAACTTTCTCGACGAAAGTGCCTCAGGGGGGCGGGCACTTTGGTGAAAAGTTCAAAATAGAAATGTTGTACATTGCGAGATGCTCTATCACGTGACAGTCGCCAAGTGTAGTGCCAAATTTGGGTTGCGGGATCCTTTAAATGAGGCGAGAAGTTGCATGCAAAGCTACATTGCTGTTCAAGGACCGCGCGAATACGAATGCCATTTTGGGAATACTGTAGCGCGCGAGCGATCTGATGCGTAGGCATCACTTATTGAAAGAATGAAGACATTTGCGTTCTGCTATAGATAAAAATAAATGAATGTTAAAAATGTGCTCTTGAGGACTGGTAATGTCCTCAGAGGGGCCCTTTAAGGAAGTCATTCCCAATGGAATGCTGTATGCTTATATAGTGGAATAAACCGATCCGTCAGCTTCTTTCGTTCCAAAATGAGTCTAATACTCTCACCTTTGCACACACTCTCTCTCTCCTTATAGTCGGAATGATTTTCCGACGGATCTTTTTAATCCACTATACAACTGTTCCGTTAAAACCGAAAATTCTGGGACAAATGCCGTATAATACGGTATAATACCGTATTCAACCGTATTTTGCCATTGTACTGCGGCCATCATCAAATGACATATGAAACGTTGCGTGCCTATTCTTTAGACCTTTTGGAGTCATCGTAGCTTGAAAAGTTTGAAATTGATAGCACGTGCTTTTCTATGGAACGACTGAAAGCGGTGGTACCGCTGCGACACTCTCTAAATCAGACCAGGGGAAAAAGCTCATTTATTCGATCTAATTCTCAATCTAAATGGGTTCATTTGAGTATCCCAAGGCTGAAAACATCTTTAGACACTCTTTGCAGAAATTTGAATTTTCTGATATTTTGGCTGCTCCTGGAGGTTATCATCACTCCGCGTTTACCACCCGGCTCCGAAATACATAATTATAACTTTTTCGACTCTTACCTATGCATTTTGGGCTGCTCTTTCCGAATATTCAAGTAATTTTTCGATTAGATTTTTTCTAAGGCTGATAATACGAAAAATACGGTAAAATACGGTATTTGACACAATTTTCGGTTTTGACGGTATGTCACCGCTGTCAGAGCAGCCTTTACGCGGGCGGAGAGAGCGACCTCGGCGAAAGCCCGCCGAGAAACACAGAGGATCGTCTAAAACAAGTTTTTTTTTTAATTTATAGAACAAACCTTGGAGAAAGCTATTCTAACCGAAGCGAGAAGCTAAAAGACGCGATAAATTTGCCTTTTTGGGACGAGCCGTGAGCGCGGCCGGGAATTGGGCGATGTGCGGAAAGGGACGGTCGTTGATCTGAAGAGAGATTGGACCACGACGACAAGCCGGGGAAAAGGTGAAGAGGGGCATATTTAGCAGATCCTCACATCTCCGAAAGAAAGAACTGGAATTTTCAAATTTAATCTTTTAATCAGTTTAAAATTCGAAAAATATGGGTGCGTTCCCTTGTAAACCGCTTGAACTATCTATCTAACTATCTATCTGTTGTCGATCCTTGAATTCAAATTTGTGTTCCGACGGTAATGATTCCGTCTTCCGTTGCTTATTTGCCCTTTTGGTTCTGCACTTATGCTAAATAACGCAAATCCAGTCAAGAATGCGCGGAACGAAAATGTGAATACGAGGACCGACAATAACATCTAAGCAGCCACAGTCTGCACGATGTCCCCTGCGGCAAGGCGCTCTGCCAGATATGTACTCTTGCCCTCGTCCAGGCTCGTGATGTAACCCGCATCTGTCAGCTCCAGCGCTCTCAGCTCCTCAAACCGACAAGGTTCAGGAGAGGGGACCGCGACGCGCCCGCTGCAGACGCGTCGCGGTCAGCACAGCTTAGGGCTGAGCCCACTAGATAGATGATAGATTCATGCATTCACATAGAAACGCGAGATAAAATGAGAAGAAGATAGAGTGATAAATAGTCACGGGAAGAACAATATTAGCATTACGAAGAAGATATTTATTTAGGTGCGAGAAGGAGATCTTGATCGTACGATTAGAAATTAAACTTGTCAAGAAACCACAGGAGATGCACTAGGTAGCAAAATTGTAATATATTTTAGTTAAAAATATTCGCAACTAAATAAATCCCCACTAATTCCGAAATTTTGGCACCGTGTCAAGCCGCGACGCATCCGGCAGACGCGTTGCGGTCGGACCTGTCTCGGGATGCTCCGCGTTAGCGTGACCATGTTCTTCTGCTGGCGCAGCTTGCATATCTCAGTCAGCACCCGTGCATTGATGAGTGGATCGAGGCGGGTGGGGGGACTGAAACCATAGTACAGTAAGCGATATCGATTGGGTTACGAAAAGTAGTATTCTCTCCAACGGAAAATGGAGAAGTAAGTATTTTGTTCATCTATAGGAGCCGGACCACAAGTTTCAAAAAGACAGATCGGAAAAGATGAGCGAAAATTGCAAATTGCAAAACATACTCCGGTCATGTCTGGATAAATATGAGACGCAAGGAACATCCTGTGGAACAGATTCCGGCTTTTATTTCACGGTTCTAATAGGAACATCCTGGAGACACAAGTAAGCATCCAGGAGGTTCATGCATACCTCCCGGAGGCAGAACGGGGATACATCCAGGAGCCAAAGTGCGCGCTCATGCGCTTGACTTTTCATTTCTAAGTTTCGTTATGTTGTGATCATTGTCATTCCAGTATTCTATGCGCTACTCGTAATATTGTTAACACGCAGGCTGCCGTATACTCGAAGGGGGGAAATCCACGCTGTACAGCTACGTAGCGTGAAGATGCGATCCTATCAATGCCCTTCGACGTTTTGGTGAATACATTATTCTTAGCTGGTTTTTCAATGTGTACGACCGAAAGGTGAGCTATTATTTCGGGGTCGTAAGCCCATTTCAGATATGCAGATCATATTTTGACATTCATTATATAGCTCATGTGAGAAATGTCTTTTTCGCTGGAAAAGATAGGTAGAAGTGTTCTCCTTATTCTAGCGCTTATACCGTCAAGCTAGTAAATTGTTGAAACAAGGCCATATCTCGGCTGGGAAAGGTCGTACAGAGTTCTGGTTGGAATTTTTGGAATTCTCAGGACGAGATCTACTTGTGTATCAAGTTTGGTGATGATTAGACAACTTTAAACCGGTTAAAACGGCTTTTATCTTAGAAATCCCGATAAATTCTCGCTATCCCAGTTCGAACCTCTCCAATGCCACATTTT
>LS844626.1:41098-52320 GCA_900490955.1 Micoletzkya japonica
ATTTTTTGCTTTTGGAACCGCGCGCTCTGACACACCGTGTAATCCTTCATATGTAACTTTATTAATCTCCCATCTATGAAGCTAGATATAATCACCACATGGTGTATATCAAGAACATGTTCAGACGTATTCAAATATCGACGAATTTAGTTTCACCTTGCGGTCAACTCTGAATTTGTGATGCGCGATGTAAGTCTGACCCCCCGAGGCACGTGGTGGTATGACATATCAAAGTAGTAGTCACTCCATCCCAAATAATTCACTCAAAAACAAAATATGATCTCTTAGCGCTTATGAAATAGGTAGTGTAAGGTCTAAACTTTTTACCATAACTCGGGTTGCTCTCTTCTTCAGAGAGATAGCGATATTTCAAAGCACCGATTCAGCCTTATTTCCAAGTCTTTCTTGAAGAATAAGCCAGTAGTGCATGATAATAATCGAATTATAACTATTACAAGATGAATTAGACCTTTAGGCCTAACGTATACATAGTTCATTCTTGCTCCAGATCGGAGTTATTATAAAAGTATAGCGAAAATGACTAAAATGCCACATCATAGACCGGTGGATCCTTACTCCGCTGTCTTTCTCTGTTAAAGGGACATGGAAGCCAAAAAAGATTGGCTTTCATATGAAAGTTTATCGCCTAAATAATATAAAAACCAAAATCAGAGTGCACAAAAATGTCTACTTCGCGAGATATCTTAAAAATCGTTTCCCAGCCAAGGCGCAGTCTTACTGCGTTTAGCGCATAGTAACGAGGCAAATGGCATCGAGCTATTCCCGGAACAAATAAATATTTCTCGCTCCAGAAATTTTTTAAAAATATTTTTCAACGGCTATTATGTTTATTATCGTGTAAGAAACATATTTTACAAGTATAACCATTTTTGGTTTCAAAAAATTTCTCGCTTCCATGTCCCTTTAAGATTTTGAAATGCATATGGTGACCAAATTACGTTATGCGGGCATCAACATTGTACCAGTTCAAACAAAAACAAATTCATACCTGTTAGAGACGAGACGAAAATAAGACAGTCGACGTCAGTAGAACCCTTTGCAAGAGGGTCTGCTTGTAGCCGAGACAGAACTTCCCGTCAAAACATCTATAAATAAGAAAATTGTTAAAATACAATTATTTACAAAGGTCGTTTTAGAAAGGACGAGTCTGAAAGCCGTGATGGCAAAATTTCTTAACCTCCCCCTTATTTCCTCGCTACGATATTACCAGATGTTTAGATGAAGGGTATTTATCTAAGCCCTTGAGCTGTTAGGTGTAAGCGCTCAAACTTTCAATACCAACCAACTCCAGTTGTTCGTGCGGTCCTGCCAGCGAGAAGTTTCTGTGCACGTGGAGTATTTGCATTAGCTCACCTCCTAGACCCTAAACCAAACAACGTAGTAATATTATGATAAGAAAACTGCAACAATCATACAAAGTAAAGGTAGGAAATGGATGAGAAATTGATTAAATTGCATCAAAACACTCTTTTACCCTTTCTGTCACCAAGTTGAAAATACAGTATAGGGTTGGTGCACGGCCGCACCGAGTATCACAAACTGAAGCACTTGGTACCAAGTTGGCGGGTTTAGGAGCATGGAACCAAGTTGGCATTATTTCACCCTTCACTTTTCCTTTGTCGCCTTTTGGCACCAAGTTGGTTGAAATTACCAGAGTAGAGAGCGACGAGAGAGTATGCAAAACGAAGAGAGCAAAAGAGAGCACAGATATACTGCTCAGTTTTGCTCTCTCAAAAACGCGTGCTCTCTCGCCAAAAATGGCGAGCTCCGAAAAGCGAGATTTTCTGAGGTGAGATAGCTCCCCATTATCTCGTCGAGATAAGGGTGAGCTACCGTTTTCTAGTCAATCTTGATGAAATTTCATGCTTCTTTCTGCCTCTATATGGTAATCAGGGCCGGAGAATCCGATTCTGATGACAAAATTGCATGAATATGTACCCGAAACTGAGAAAACGAGCTCGGAATTAAAAACAATCTCGAGATTATCTCGACATTATCTGATCTCAGATTTTCCCCAGATTAAACGTGCGGCTGGTCCTCTCCATTTGAAATTTCTTATGTTGTAATGATGGCAAGTCTTATAAGATAGTCTAGTGTTTCCATAAACAAGATTTAGAAGCAGTCGAATCTTTTTTTTCTATTTTGAAGAATATCAACTTTCAATTCAGAGCGTCTACCGTTATGGAATATTATTTATTGTTTTGAAATAGCAACGTTGGCAACAACACCTTCTCCAGAGAAAGAATATCCTTTTTCTGATAAGGACTATAGACTGTTGTTCCGTACGTTTTCTGGGCACTTCTCACCACTGTATTCCTTTCTGTACCCATCTCTTCACCGTGCATTAGTCGTCGCTCGTAATCCTGTTAGCCCCCATTGCATAAGATGCGGTGCGATCACTGCGAGCACGCGGTCTCACTCGAATCAACTCTCTTTTTGTTAGTGATTGTTCCACTTTCACCTTTCATGTGAATTGTTCTACCACCTCGTCACAGAAGGTCAATCGCTTTTCTCTTCCTATCTTGATCAAAAGATTAAATACGATGCAATTCACCAATCTTTGCGGTAGCGCTTTTTCTAAATTTGTGTTATATATCTAGGTAGATTATGTTTAAAACTTCCGCTCAGACAATCGTTGATTGTCTGAGCGGAAGTTTTAAACATAATCCTTGATGTGTGCCTTGACTAGCTTGAGTGAATTTCGCATAATATTGAAGGAAAATTAACGTTCTTTCTGCTAACCACAGTAAAACTTCAACCGAAGCCGGAGATTAGCTGGCATTTTGCCAAGAGAGTTTCAATGTATTTAGCGAGTGCGCTGCAAAGATTTCCGAACGTTCGTTTTCCTCCAAGAACACCTATATCATATTATTTATGCACGCTTTGGCGCACGTGGAGATTGCTTGAAACAGCATAGGTAGTCATGGAGAGAAAGTGACAAGAATGTCGAAGCTCAAAATGTATCTTTGGTGTACCTACCTATATATAGTGTATATGACAGCATTCGCGAGAGAATCGAGAGGCCGGTGGAAGTCTCCAAATTTAACGAAAACATGCTTATAAGTACTTTCAAATATGGGCTACAAAATGGCGTTTGCAGAATTTTCATATTTTGCCTCCCTTTTGCGGTATCCTGCGTCAAAGTTAGGGTGGTTTGAGAAATGTGGTGAAACGGCATCACTTAAAATAGCATAACTCGTCACAGAATCAACTTTTTCGCACAAATCTTTTTCAGATATGTTCGTAATGATCTTCCAAAATACGTGGTTTTGTTTATTTTCGGTTTTGAAAAAATTTGCATATTTCGTATTGTGTGACATAACTTAAATTGTAATAACTTTCTTAAAGGTAAAAGTATAAGTACGCGGTCAAAACAATGATGAAGAAGACGTCCTAGGTTACAAAACTGCATTTCACGATTTTTCCAGAACCTCGGAAATTTTTAGAGAAGTGAATTTATTCTTTTATATTTACTTCTTACTATTACTGATTTATTTGAAGATTTTTCAGCTCAATAACACGATAGTTAGAACGCCTGATGATTACGAATCGAATGATATATAGATTGTACAGGTCAAGCGTAAGTATTACTTATATATATTTTATATTTTATCATCATGCCTACACATGAAACAACATTTAGTGAAAAGCAAAGGAATACAATTATGGATGACTCTCCAGTGAAAGTGAGCGAATAAAATAAAAACAGATAATTAAAGATTAGAAATGATAAGATAGGGGAAGGGGGGAATAGAGGGGAATGTCCAATTACCTTGATGGTCATCATGACTGTGATCCTTGTCTAGGAGGGAGACTAGACTACTGCGTGAGAGAGTGCAGTGAATGAGCAGAGGAGGGATACTCATAAGAAGGATCATTTAGATGACACTAGGTGGACACAATAGGGGAATGGGGGCAGGGGCCTACTGCTCACGGGGATCAACGCCGGCTAACACAGAAACGATAGGGTGATTGTACAATCTGTGTTTGAATACAAGAGTAGATGGAGAGGAAATAATAGATTCAGGTAACTGAGAGAACCATCTAGAAACACGCAAAGAAAATGAATGGAAACGAACATTATGCTTAGTGAATTCACGATGGATAGAGAACCGTGTGGTTCGACTACGGGAAGGCCGATAGCAAAAGAATTTAGCTCTGGCGAGAGATGACTCGCCATGCATGATTTGTCGAGCAAGTACCAAATCTGTTATGACTCTCCTCTCCGATAATCGCCGCATGCCAAGAACAGAAAGACGTTGAGAATAAGAAGGTAGTGATTGAGGGTAGGAAGAGGAGGGGAAACAACGGTAGAACAGAATTCGAGTGAAGAGGGATTGAACTTTCTCGAGTTTGCGGATTTCGGTCACATAATGGGGGTTCCAATAACTAGATGCAAACTCCAAGTGAGGCAAGATACACGACTTGTAACGTTTGACAAGGATTTGAGGAGAATTGACAGAAACATCACGCAAAAGAATGAAGAGAACAGAAGTGGCCCTATGAACACGATCGTCAACTGAACAATTGTTACGAAGGGAAGAGAATACTTATACTCCTAGGTCACGTTGTTGGGTTACAGTGGAAAGGGGGACGTTGTTGATGGTGAGGGAAGTTTGTCTGCACTCTGCACACACCGCTTCGCACAGCCGGACAGGATCCCCACTTTGGCACGGTGCCAAAACCACGCATTTCATGGGATATCAGTCTTTGTTATGGAACATTTGACCGGAAACAAAGTGGAATCTATTCTTTGCGTCCAACCGCATCTTTTGCAACTCATTCATAAGCATGATCTTTAACCACATTTGAAATAATCGTCCATTTTCATGGTGTGATCGAGTGGGGTCAGTCTATTGTGGCTGTCCGGCTGTGCTTCGTTCTCTTGTCGGAAATAGTAATGAGACGACTGACGGAACATTTTCGTCAACCATAGAAACAGAGGGTGTTATGAAATTATAATTGTAAAAGTATGAGAAGAAGAATGAATAGACAAGGATATGTAGAGTATGCAAAGAGTAATCGTTTGGCATATTCTAGTGGCTAGAGTGCGCTTAGCACATGCTTTTGCGTACTCTTTAGTCTCGTCTACACTTCATTATTTTATGTTCTCTTAATTGTTGCAATCGTCTCTAAATAACAGTGGATACCAAGTGAGCTTGCGCGGAAATTAATAAAGTCTCCTCACGCGGAAAAAATATCTAACGAATCCGAGTTATGAATCATTGTTCAGCTATAACTGTTTTTAACTAAAATGAATGAAAGCTGTAAAGAAAAGTGAAGATTTGATTTGATCATTGTCAGTGTGTAGAGGAAAAGATAACGAAGCTGAGGGCTCGTCTCGTACAGTTCAACATTTTATTTGTTCCTAGAATTGTACATATTTCAAAACTCATCCATAAGTTCGCATCCCATCATTGGATTCATCAACGTAGCCCCACCGTCGACAGTAATGCGGGCTCCTGAATAAATATAGTGGATTAAAAAGATCCGTAGGAAAATCATTCCGAATATAAGGTGAGCGAGTGTGCAAAAGTGAGAGAATTAGACTCATTTTGGAACGGAAGAAACCGACGGATCGGTTTATTCCACTAGTAGAGTAAATTGTTATGCCAGTTACTTTGATTCCTGATTAGTATGAATAGCTCACTTTTTATGGATATACTCTCTCGCTTGAAATTTGCAATAATTTTCCTAGGTATCCGTTTATTCTGAAGTACTGATCGAGTTCGGATTCAATTATAATTAGACGGTAAAAAACATACCGACAATATACTCGGACTGTGGGCGATCGGCCAAGAAAACGATAACCTTAACGAACAAATCTGTGAACGTAAATCATTATTGTTAACCTCTTTTAATTTGCGAAAAACGGGGATATTTCTCTTGTTCCTTAAACTTTTAAAAGGCTTACCGATGCCACATTTGAAGGCTGGGCAGGTTTCGCTATAGGGATTCCGAGACGCTTTGTGACGATCTCGTGTTGGGCCTGCATAGGATAACAAAAAAGTAATCCAAAGTTCATTTACGATAACAAAGAAAACTCTAAGCAAGATGTCCTTGCACGCATCACGTTTCCTCGTCCTGCTCGCCTTCTTACCTCTGACATAGTGCGTATAGATCACCACAGGCTCTCCTAGCACTGGCTGGTATATAAGGCGACAATGCGGCTTTCACCCTAAGCCACCCTACTCCCACTCTTGCGCTAAGCTCATCATCACTGTTACAGGCACTATCACGGGGGGCAGGTGCAATAATAACCATACATGAATGAAGGATACGTGCTCAAGGTGCTTCCCACCTTCTCATCAACCTCTCCATTCATCACGGATGCCATCTCGGGCCGTCCGCCCTTCCGCTCCTTCCTGTCCTCCTTGTGCAGATCCGCGTTGGCCAAGATGTTCGTGGTGACCAAGCCCGGTCTGTACACTGAGCGAAAATATGCCAACTATTTGGTATACAATTATGCCATGAAACCCATCATGCATATTTTATACCAACATGTTGGTATACAAATATACCAACGACACCCACCCCCCTCTCGCCTCTCGCTCGCGAAAATATACCAATAATAGCTCAACGAAAATATACCAACGCTGTCCTTCCCAGCCGGCCCTCCCCATCAAGCAGACCCTTTGCCATAGCCTTGCCTTCCTTTCTTGCACTGCGTTCACATGAACTTTATCTTACATTTCAATAGTCGGAAACAGCATATGAAATAGGACAATATCGAAGAGTTAAAAAGAGGCCACTAGCCGACATTCGTGAATTCAATTGCGAACCACGCAACTAGCTTATTGCACATAATCGAATAGAGAACAAAATGGATAAACTGCTAACAAAATGAAACTTGTTAGTAGTTCCTTATTCTTCGTGGATGCGATCTGGCCTTATTCGAATAATCCATGTTCGAGAGCAATCCTTCGTTTTTTTTTCATTGTCAGAACGCTTCGAGTAGTCCAAAGACTGATGGATAACTAATGAAACAATCACAAGTAGTAGCCACTCCGAACCTGCACAATGACTTTCATAGTACATAAAAAGAAGAAAAAAACTTACAGCTTTCTGCATATTCTTCAAAGAATTCGGCCCTTTGCATTTAGATCGTAACAACGTCTCCGTAGAATGCCTGTAGAATGTCAAGAATATATCTGTTTCCATATAGGATATGATTCCAACTGTTCGCGCATATATATTCCTCCTCCCTTTGATAGTGTTGTCCCTGGAAGCGAAAAGAATTTGAAAATACAACAACAAACACTTAGAAAGGGAACATGAGAGAGCGAACGAAGAGGACACAACTGATGGGAGGAGGCGCTTGCAGGTCAGGTTGACCAAAATAATTTACCGTATGCTAACATTCCTCGTGAGAGCCCCTCACTCACGCTGCTTCCAAAATATGTCAGTGCAGACGCCACGAAAATAAACCAACCTGTTGGTATATTTCCGTTCGCTTCCAAATAAGACCAACTAGTTGGTATATATTTGCGGCGAAGCTATAATATACCTTGTATATTTATCTGCCCAACATATGCTAAGTATATTTTCGCTCAGTGTATTACAGTAGGGCCAACATTCTCTATTCACCCACCACATTCAAGGAAGTGGGACACCATCACTTCATCAAGTCGGCCATTTCACGGGCCTTGATCAATCACTGTTGAAGAAACGACCGATTTGTGTTCTGGAGCTGACAGTGCACACTTACAGCACAGCGTTGACCCGAATTCCTTGTTGGATGAGCTTGACCGACATGTGAACCGTTAGTTGGTCCTGCGCGGCCTTTGCTGTCGAGTAGTAGACAGCGTTCTGCAAGTTATGGTCGATTGAAAAGATACGTCTAATAATCATTCCGCACATAAGGCGAGAGAGTTTGCAAAAGTGAGAGAGTTAGACTCATTTTAGAACGAAAGAAACTTACGGATCGGTTTAGTCCACTATACCTTCTGTATCCTCCAAACAAATTGAGATCTAATTTTGGAGTCTAATCTTGATCTGATTACTGCTTAACGTTCATTGTTAGAAAGCGCACCTTCATGGCAAAAGGCAGCGACGATACTGAGGATATGTTGATAATGCATCCCTGCGTCTGCCGGAGGTGGGGACGCGCTGCTCTGACCATGAGTATGATGCTGAACGGTTGTATTTTTCAGATCGTATCATCTCGCCGGAATAGTAAGGCATTTGAGTACTTTCTATATAATATATCACTGCTTTGGTTCCCTCTCCACAGTGTTCTACATGTTAAGCGAACGAGCCAAAATGCTTAGGATACTGTGTTTTCCGTGCGAGAGTTCCTACCGAAATCAGGGTTATTTTTTGGCATCTCGTTCGTTTAACATTTTAACTGTTGTCAGAACACTGTGTCTCTTGCATAGTATCTGTACATTTTTTCCTCTCATCTTTCTCTAGTGTTACAGAATAAGGTAACAGTTTACCGGTTACCGACCTTTATGTAAGGGTCGAACCAGTTCCACAGTGCATAAATGATAGCGGAACGGCGTGATTCGCAAAACTGGGACGAGTTTCCTACCGAAATAGCCAAAACTACGAACTTCTCATATTGCAAAACGCAGAATGTTCCAGTTGAAAACTGTAATTTTTTTAGGATGTTTCTAATGTGTGATGTAAAGTATATCGTAGAATAAACTGCTGCCTCAGTTTTGTTAGCTCCAATGACCTCAAATGTTCCACAATTTGCACACCTTTTCCCCTGATATGGGAAACTGGCTAACTGGCCTACCTCCTGCAGTGGATGTTCATCATAGTCTCAAAGTCGCCGACTGGCTCGTCCAGACTGTCACCGGATAGCATGAAGCCCGCGCCATTGACCTTGCGATCAGCGTTTAATCAGTTGACAATACAGCAATGGCCAGCCAATCCATACCGCACAGCATTCCGCCCGGTGAAGAATGTGCCTAATAGCGAATTGACCACTATTTTTGAATTTTCTCAGGAGTGAATTAACCAATTTGCACCAAATTTTTGGAGCTTGTTGAGGTCATAGAAGTGAACTTAAGTTTTGAAATTCATAGATATTCGATTACTGGGTCGCCAACAGGATCGGATCCTATGCGCGAAAACCGCCATTCGCTATTATGACGCTTGGAATGCTGTGACCGGCCTAGCCTTCCAGCTCTACATCAAAAATTCACATGCTCTTATGAAGATCAAGGCCCTAGGTAGATCAAGCGTGTCGTATTGAAGCCCTTGGAAAAAAAACTCAGCTATTAGTTCATGCATTGGTAAAGTAACCAACCAGTATGTCGAGTCGCTTGAATTTCTCTACAGTCTCTCGGACGATTCTCGCAGGAAGATCAACATCGTTGCACAGGTCACCTAGCACCTTAATTATATATAATATTACGTGATTATATCGTTTTATCTTCATTATAATATTCACTATAAACCTCTGTCTTATCAACACTGCTTATTTTTTCCTTGAAAACTAAGCGCACGAACCCCGTGGATGTCTTCTTGCCTAGCACCAGCCTCGACAAACTCCACCTTCGCAGCCTGAAACCGTAATATGCTATATATTTTTTGTTTGATCTTTTTTGTTTGCGTATTTTTTGTCTGCTCACTGAAAGAATAAATAATATTATCATCGGTACCTCTAAGCTGTCCCCGACAGCGATCGGGCTGTGGTAGCCGACCACCGTAACCCTGCATCCTCTCTCAATCAGCTTCCTGGCCGTTGCCCGGCCCATACCTGAGGTGCCGCCTGCAAAAGCAATCCAACTACGAGAATCTCAAGATGATAATATCAGTAACTCGAGCAATAGGTACGTAGTTCTGGACAGTTCACACAGAGTAAGTCACTGAATAAACGTACCCGTTACAATAGCAACCTTGCCTTTGAAGAAATCGCTGTCAGCCATGATTCAGCAAGAGATCTGAATTCCGAGAAATATCATAACAATTTTACAGCAACAAGTGTTAGCCAGCTATATTATGATCTGGATTCTGTATGCGTATTAAAGAACAAAATAGCAAGTCGAGAATGAACATGTGATTGCAGAAGTGCAATCGGCCTCTCCCATTTTATCCTTTCCCTCTGCCCCGTTTCCCTCATTCTAAGCATGACCGTACCGGTGGAACACGATTAATTGAAGAGACACAGAAAATGAAATATGAAAAGTTGACCCTTGCTCGCTGGTAGTCGCGCGCTATGTTTGGAGGATCCAACAAGTTTACATTTCCTACTACAGAATGCTATTCATAGAAAATTGCGTCCTCGTAGTGTTAAACATGAAGACGAAGAGATCAACTGGACTTAGTACATACAGCCGGCTATCTTCATCTAATCATTTTACGTAAGGGAATTCTTACAAGGTGAGGTTTTAACCTCGCGGAGAAATTTCGATATGAGAAATATCAGTTCTAATATTCTTTTGTATGCTGATTTGAAATGTCGAATCCAAGATATGCGGAAACGGAGGGTTTTTGAGATAATCCTGTTTTAAAGGGCCCCTGTGAGCACATTTCTATCCCTCAAGAGCATATTTTGAACATTCCTTCAATTTTGTCCTTTTTAGAAGACATGTATCTCCATTCCTTCAATAAGCGATGCCTACGAATCAGACCGCTCGCCCGCTACAGTATTCGCGAAATTACATTCGTATTCGCGCGGTCCCTGAAGAGCAATGTAACTTTGCATACAACTTCTCGCCTCATTTAAACAGCGGGGAATGGCGGGAAAAAGATGCAAATGTAGGAATGTAGGTTTTCGACATTGCTCTTTCAGATGAGAGGAAGAAACCCGCCTCACGTTTAATCTGGGGAAATACTGAGCTCAGATAATGTCGAGATAATCTCGAGGTTATTTTTAATTTCGAGGTCGTTTTCTCAGTTTCGGGTACATATTCCTGCAATTTCGTCATCGGAATCGGATTCTCCGGCCCTGATTACCATATAGAGGCAGAAAGAAGCATGAAATTTCATCAAGATTGACTAGAAAACGGTAGCTCACCATTATCTCGACGAGATAATGGGGAGCTATCTCACCTCAGAAAATCTCGCCATTAATTCGGAGCTCGCCATTTTTGGCGAGAGAGCACGCGTTTTTGAGAGAGCAAAACTGAGCAGTAGATCTGTGCTCTCTTTTGCTCTCTTCATTTTGCATACTCTCTCGTCGCTCTCTAGCTCCCAATTAATCTCGAGATAATTGCGAGACTCACTCTCCACTGATCTACCGGTCG
>LS844626.1:52420-70071 GCA_900490955.1 Micoletzkya japonica
TGTTTGCTGGCGGTGATACTCAAAAATAGGTCGAGATTATTTGCAGCTTTTCTTATCACATAATGACGAGCTCCATCTTGAAATGGGTAAATAATCTCGAGATAATTTCCCACATTAAACGTGCGGCTGGGGGTTAAAAAGTGCTCAGAGGGGCCCTTTAAGACATTGTTAGCTATTTTTCGTCCTATTTCGCATTTGCTTACAAATTTACATCTCCGAATCAGCCAAAATCATACTAATTTCAAGGAAAAGTATTAAAAAGTAAATCTCAGAACCATTATGCTATACAATCACTTGGGAAAACGTAAGAAGCTAAAAACAGGTTACCGTGGTGGACGAAGAATGACCTTCGACCTCGTTTATCTTGAAAACGGTCTATTTCTGCAAAATTCTGACTTCAGAAATCACAGAACTACCCCAGATCCGATATCTCTCATTTCAAAATTTCACCGCGTGGTTATAACCACTCCTTGTTAGTATTGTGCCACTTTTATTCGTTTCTTCTCTGTTATCCACGTTTCTCTGTAGCAGCAATAAAACTATTATGTCCTACTCTAATTTATTATGGTGCGTTCAGTATCGAAGGGGGGTCAAAATCTTCGATTATTTACTGTGATTCTTAGTTGACATTCGACGAAAAGCGGGTATTCTTTGCTGTCTTTCCAGGAAAAGCGGTCGGGTCCCTTTCATCTTTTGGAAAATCTCAGTGTTCCAAATGTTAAGCGAACGAGCCAAAATGCTTAGGATACGGTGTTTTCCGTGCGAGAGTTCCTACCGAAATCAGGGTTATTTTTCGGCATCTCGTTCGCTTAACATTTTCACTGTTGTCAGAATACTGTGATCTGACCGCTTCCCATCGAATGTCAACAAAGTATCGTAGCAAATAATCGAGGATTTTTGACCTCCCTTCGACACTGAAGGCACCATTATTGGCCGTCAGTGAAGTCATTCCTGCTTTGTCTGCACTCCCTTCATGTCGCCTCCACAGCATTCCTAGCGTTCGATTAGCGAAAAGCGGTTTCCGCCCATAGGATCCGATCCTGTGGGCGAACCAGTGAGTGGAAAATTATGCATTTAAATACTTAAGCTCGTCACAATGCGTTCAAGACGCTCTGAAAATTTGACGCACTTTTGTTCAGCCATTGCTGAGTAAATTCAAAAACAGTGGTCAATTCGCTATTAGACACATTCTTCACCGGGCAGAATGCTGTGCCTCGCTCTCTCGCTGAAAGTAGGAATAGGGCGGCTAACGGAACTTTTCCGCCAACTATACCCTTTATGAAGAACGCTGAATGAGCCGTGTTTATCGTGCGACTACGGCTGGTAGCCGAGAAGGGGGAAGGTGGGTAGATGGGTAAGTGGGTGCAGGTGGGGAGTGAGCAGAGAGCAGGGGGGTCTTCTTTTCCCGTCGCAAAGTCTAACGATGTCCACCACCGTGTCCGCCTCCTTGAAATTAAGGATTTCTCTCGTTTTCTGCGTCTCTTCCGGAAGCTCTTGTCTTACGCACCCAATCAATAAAAAGTTAATAATGAGATGGTAATGAGAGTTGTTAAAGACGTAATGAGATGGTAATGAGAGTTGTTAAAGATTTTTTAACAATTATACATTTTATCTAAGTTTTGGAAATACACGTGGTTCTTCCATACCTCCACCGTGAGATACTCCGCCTCTCCCGTGTCCGCCTCCTAAATTATTATACTTATTTAAATTGTTTTTCCTATTTTTTATTTCGCTTTCGAAAAGATTTTGCCACCCTGATATTCACCTCCGCCGTGCGATCCACTACCATGTGATCCTCCGTGTCCATTCCAATTTTTTTTGTTTTTCAAACTTTCACCTATTCTGATCGTTATTTTTCTTAAAATGATCAGAACAATGTGAAAAGTCGTTTCGTCAATGAACCTATCATCTCAGTCAGCTAATATATCGGATTTTTTTGAAAAGCGCGTATCTCTTGGTACCTTCAGTACTCCGCGGATAGTGGGATAGTGAATGAAATCGTATAAAATTTGGAATACTCGATCAGGATGATTAGATCTACTGACTGATGTAAAGAACTACTATAGTCAGAAACTCGTGTTCCGGATAATTTAAAGCTACTGTTTATCTTAGCTTCTACAGAAGCCGGTATAATGTTCAATTTTAACATTTTTTTCAAAATGAAAACATTTCAGAAACATATACTTGTAAAAACCAAGTAGCTAGTTGCTATTCAAACTTTACGAGATCAACAGTTTTTGTAACACTTCGAAAGAAGTGAATAGTCAATTTTTTTCTGATATTTTGATTACCTCCACCGTGTGAGGCGCCTCCGTGCGATCCTCCACTTCCATGAGAGCCTGTACACTTTTTTTTAGAAACATGAACAGTGCTATTAGAGGCTCCACGACAGTTGTCCACAAAAACAGAACGATTTAATATGTACTTCTGATTGAAATAACAATTATTCCCGCTGACTACGGCACACAGCATTCCTATCGTTCGATTAGTGAATGGCGGTTTAAGGTACATTAGGGCGCGTATTTGCATACACAGTCGTTTGCGTACTTTTGGACAACTCTCGTGGAACTTGTAATAAAGCGCTATTCCATAATGCGTAGCCCTTTGAAGATATTCAAAACGAGGACCATATGTGAAAGTATTAAATACCGCCACTGTGCGATGCACTTCCATGCGCTCCGTGAGATCCTGAATCGAATGGGCAATAAAACTCTCGCTTTTCCACGTTTCGGTCCAGAAAATGATCAGCGATACTGTTATAAACCATAATAAAAAATCTTTAAAAAATTAAATTATTTAAAAATTACCTAGAAATCATGTAAACAGTCAGATAATTATCAAAAATATAAATAGTGCATTATTATATACCTCCATGAGATCCGCCACGAGAGCCACCTCCACTATGAGATCCACTGTGCGAGGATCCATGCGATACGCGCGCGCCCCCCTCAACCGAAATCTTTCTCGAACAACGATTTTATCAGGTTCACACAATATCACAATAACGGGCGTTCCCTTTTTCCCAATGTTTATGTTCATTTGAGTTTTAGCTGTCCAATTACGAACCGTACTTTTCCTTTATACCTTTGAAGCGTCGCGACTGTCACTGTGCAAACTGCGCGAACCACTGTGCGAGGAGCCGTTACGAGAGCCTGTGATAGCGGAAATTCCCTTTACCAAGATAATGTTTTGAAGTTGAAAAAAGTGTTAGTTTCGATTACGTTATTGAATGGAAAAAAATGACTCAATGGAAGAAGAAAATTTAATACGCTTACGTGGTCCTTTCCCAATCCTCTAGGGTTTGAAAACCAAGCCATTTCATCGCATTATCAGGCCGAGAGATTGACGTATAGCAGAAAAGAATGCAGCGACTGAGGCTATAGATAAATACGCAAATCTCGCTTGGATTTCAATCCCTACAAAACTCTTCCCGACTGACCCTTGGGCAGCACGGCCCATTCTAGGCCCGCTGCTCCCTGTACACCTCCATGCACGCTTGACGACTTGCTCTCGCTTCGACTCTGGCTCGTCTGCCTCCTTTCACTGCTAACGGTAGCACTCTTGCGCGAGGCGGAGCTGTCCTGCCGTGCCTGGCAAATACCGTAATCGCAACACAGCAATTACGGTTTACAGTCTACAGAGTTTTACACCGTTCATCTTTTTACACAGTTTTCCATCGTTTTTCAATTACGGTAATTAAGGATCATAAATAGAGCAAAATGTTTAATATTAAAATATCATTTCTTTAAAAAATTAGAGAAATGTTTACCCCTTTGTTGGGCAGACGGAAGACAAGCGTCGGATCACGGGAGGGCGTCTTCTTTTTCCCCCAACGGCCGGCTTGAAGGAAGAATAATCATGAGCGCCTATTTTAAAGGGGTCGTCTGACCATCTCATAATTCCTGCTGTTCTTGATAGCATTTCTTTCGGATGAGTACTTTCGTGTCAACCGCTCGGAAGCACCTTTTGAGACATGTTGAGAATTGCAAAGGAAATCATTCTTTTTATAAACAAATAAATAATCACTATTTTTTAAAATTAGTCAAACTTTTCGAAATCATACTTCTCGATTGAATAACGTATTTTTGGCCAGCGCCTCGATACGACTCCTTTCCCGTCGAAGCTAAAATGAAAAGGTTCAATTTAGAGACTGTGCCCCTTTAGATATTCATTAGCAATAACGGGCGATATTTATCTCCGAGAAATTTACCCAGAAATTCCCCCACCCCTGATCCTACTATGTATTTTTTTAAATTTAATAGATTAATAGCTGGCACGGACTCAAACATAGAAAACTCATTCCACTGTTAGCTTCAATTAGTCTAGTCTGATTGAGGAAAATCGTTCCGTCCGTAAGCGTATTCCTACTTAGTCCACACTTTTTTCATACCTTTCCGCTCTCTCGTCGGAAGTAGGTAGGAATGAGGCGACTAACGGAACGATTCAACCACATACCCTTGCTCGCGGTAGAATTAGTCTCCCTGGACGAAGTGCGAGATCTACTCTGACTTCGAGTACGATTAGAGGATCGAGAGAGCGCCTCGCGGGCCAGGTTGTGAGCCTCCAATTACAGTACTCTGATTAGTAGTTGCTCATTTTCTATCTACACTACTCCAGATCCGACTGGAAAAAGTGAGCGGGATAACGCCGTGGGGCATGTATCGCTCTGTGCAGCAGTCAGATTAGTATGGTTGCTCATGTTTTACATACAATACTTCCGATCGGATGGAATGAAAAGTATACTAAGAACTATTGGAATAAGCTAAAATATGCTAGGAATAAATTGGCGAAACTATTTTTTCGTCAATAAAAAATGCACACCTCCTTGATGCCGGGATTTGTCCGGGATGTGTGCTCGTAGCGCACGCCAGCAGGGAATCTGAATTCGCTTTTTTTTATTTTCACCTCCCTATCAAATCGCTTCTCTATAACCCTTATTCAGAAGTATACATAGTCCTCGCCGAATACTAGTCACATATTGGTATGCCGAGCAGATTCTATGAGATACGAAAAGCTCAAATCTCAATTTTTCGAAGATCAGCAAACCTCGCGGCAACCTTCCTCATAGCATTGTAGGCCTCGCGGAAGGCCGGATCGCGGGAATGGCGCGCCGCGTCCAGCACGTTACGGTAGTCCGTCCGGACGACTACCTCCCGGCTCCTACAACGGCCACCCCTCGCGCTTTGCTTGACCGACGACGACAATAATGTTGGCAAGGGCGGTTTGACAATTGACATATCTCAATTTTAGATATGCACGAGTGTAGCGCCTCTTTGTTGTGCTGTTCTTGTGCTGAGCGACAGAATTTCAGCTTATTTTTTATTTATTTGTATTTTCAAATTCAGTAGATTACCGCATTGCTCACCTCATCCCTGGAACAGCCAGAAGCCGCGTAAGGGCTGCCTCAATTGCTGCAATCTCCGCCAGCCCAGAGTCTTGACGGGCTACTGCAATTAAAAAAATTTATTGATTTATTTAGTTGTAAATATATTTATTGAAATAATGGAAATGGAAGCTATACTTGCTAAGTCTTGTGGTCTGTACTCAATCTTTGGTCTATAATATCGTAGACTAATATTATTTCATTACCGTACCCTGCAGGGTGTGACTGAAGTTGTTCACGTTGTTGGGGCCGAAATAAACGCCGACGGCTGTTGTTCTGGAAAAATACAATCATTATCGATAAGCTTCTAAAGTCGTAAAATCATTATCAATTATCGATTATGAAATTATATGCCCCCCCCCATTCCGGGCGTAACATAATATTATCTTGATTTAGAGCGGAATGACGCTTTCTCAAAGTGCGAAAAATCTGCTCTAAACAGCGTAGCTCGTAAAATAAAACCGTACGTTTCGTTTTCCTTGACTATACAATCCGTACCTCCCCGCCTCGCAGGCTCCGTCCGTATACACGATGAGTGGCGCGTGATCGGGGGTCGTGGCGATGGCCGTGTGTACCGATGACGATCTTCGAGTAGTCTCCCGGCTGGCATTGGGCAGAGCAGCGCCTAACAAAATTTGCATTCAAATGAGCACAGACACGAATTGTCTCCACCCTACCGGATTGCGTCGCAAACGAATAGAAGAATAGCAGAGAAAGAGAGACAAAACAATATCCTCTAGTCATTCTCAATAGGGTTGGGAAAGGGGGGAAACAAACGATGTCTTTGTTTCATTCTTTACCGTGAAGAGAGAATGGCCTGGCCTCTTTCTTCACAGTGTTCCAAATGTTATGCGAACGGGCCAAAATGCTTAGAATACGGTGTTTTCCGTGCGAGAGTTCCTACCGAAATGAGGGTAATTTTTCGGCATCTCGTTCGCTTAACATTTTCACTGTTGTCGGAACACTGTGCCTTTCTCTACTCCTTTCCCAATCCTCAACCCACCACTATTCCCGTTCAACCGCGCCCGACTCCGCGACCGCTCGCGGCACAGTTCCAGCTTGCGGTTGGCGCACGCGGCCGCCCCCAGGGCACGCCGCGCCTGCTCCGCCTGAGGATGCGGATGTGGATGCGGAAAGCGGACAACTTGGCATTTTGAGATGAATGCATAGACTTTGCATTATTTTTAGTCGAATAAAAAGTCATTTTTAGTAAATATTAGAAACGTTTTTATGCGTCCTTATTCCTTTAGTACGCACAGAAAATATGTGCTCTATTTTGCACCTTTCTGTGCTCGTTTTCGCCATTGAACATGTATGTGCCTCACGGCGCACATATCTACTGTGCACGATGGGGCACATTAGGTTCTTCATGGGGCACATTATGTGCCCAGGGGCGAAAAAAAGCACGTATTTTCTCTGCGTGGTATAAAATAGATCATTCCGAATACCAGGCGAGAGGATGTATAAACGGACCGGTTCATTTCACTACTATCATCTGCTCGGTGCCGGCTACCGTAACCCTCTCTCACCTTCATCTCAGCTTCCACACGCGTCTGCTGTGCGAGACGCTCCGCGTCATCAGCCTCTCGCACGGCCTGAATCACAGCTTAAATCGATAATAAATAATAAATCAAAACTACGGTATCTCAAGTACGAGAAAAATCTACCTTTACGCTGCAGCTCTTTTACTGCCACGCTATACTAGTTCTTGCTAGCTACCGTACTGCTGAGTCGGAAAATAGCGGAATTTCTACATTCTTTTTTCGACGATAAATTAATTACCAGTAACTACCGTATGCTACCGTACCTTGTCCACCTGTTCCTTGATAACTTCCGCAGCTTTTTCGGCCGCCCGTAGCTCGTCATCTTCCATGTCCTCCGTTGTATTGGAGAGGACGGAAGGGGGCAGAGACATGGGGTACGGTAGGGGTACGGTAGGGGTACGGTAGGGGTACGGTAGGGGTACGATAAGGAGGAGGATGAGAGAAGGGAGAAGAACCGGAGAGCCGCCCGTCCACGAAGCGAACAGACGATGTGAATGAGGAGGGAACGAGGGGAGGCGGAGGGGAGAGAAATGGGAAAAGATAGGAAGAAAATCTATTTTTTTGATTAATATAAATTAAAATCCGTAAAAAGATTCATGAACTGCTATCCGGTAATGTCTGCAAATATGTATATGAATGAGCCTTCTGCAGAAGTAGGACCGTATCTGGTACAGCAATTTGTAGTGTGTACTATGTGAAATTTAAGAAAAACCATGGTACTGATCCCAAAAAAACTATCCATGTTCCCAATATCTTTCTTTGCAATGGAGTAGTATGGTTCTAAACCACCGCAATCGTGATTTATAAGTTACGAGTCAATAAAAGAAAAGGACTAAATGAAATGTTTCATAAAGGGCACCACAGATCGCTTAAATAAATAAGTCTGCAACCTTGTTTATCGTCAACATATAGATAGGTACCCCATCTCTCTAGACTAATAGTAGCAACACTCTAGTGAATGATGCTATTACATTAGCATAGCAGAACAACAAAAAGCCGAGAGACGGCAACGGTTTGCCCTGTAGGTTTCTAATACAAGAATTCGAGTCTCGGTGTTCGATAGTTACGGAAAGCTCTTCAGAAATTGCAGCACCCTTCCATACGAAAGTAGATATTTAAATATAAAAGAAATATGCCTATTAGAATCTTGTCAAAACGGCAATGATCACCACTCAAGCCGCTTTGGAGCCAATTACCATTCTGCCCCATAGACTCTCGTAAACAAACCCTCCCCCCCAGGTAGTGGGTTGCTTATAAGCCGCAGAACCGCGCATGGTATCACACCTACATCTTCCACTCGTACCATCCTCCTAATCCTAAAGCTATCAATAACTCGCTTTACAATGATTGTGCTTCACACGCTAAACTAGTGCCACTTTATCTTGAAAAATTGAGAGAATATTTGTGAAAAGTTTACTTTTCATCTTTCATTATATATATACTACAACACGTCCAGTTTTTTTATGCATCATACGAGATTATTGAAAAGTCCGGTTCGATAGCTTCAAATATCTGCCTACCCTTGTACCTCGTTCAATACTTGTCTATCCGGTAGATAGACAGCTCTCCGTGTCAGATAAACCAGTGAGGGATGAGCGCCGCAATCGCTTCCGCTCTCGCGTTCCTTCTGTGTGCGCAGGTACGCAAAAATTATATACTATTATGTTCGTTGATATATGGTTCATGAAAGTGTTCCGTTAGTCGTCTTATTCCTACTTTCAAAGAAAGAGAGTCCATACGAATCCATGCGAAGTAAAAATGAGTACAGAAACAAAAAAGAGCTTAAAAACGTTCTGTTGTCGCCCTTCGTTCGGACTTCCCGACTGTCGTACAGTTTTCTTACGATACCTTCAGGCGCTTCCCGCATCCTCGCTCTTCACCTCCACTACCACTCTGTCTCCCTCCAAGACTGGGGCTAATCAGAATGCCGTAAAAGTCGCGGTAGATCCCGGCCAGGGCCTGCCCCTTACGGGTCTACTCACTCCGGTTCAGATGGTAAGTTGATCGGCAGCGAGCCACACATAGAAATAGATATGTGCCCGTTTTCGCTCCTAGACATACAATGTGCCCCACGGAACACTTATCTAATGTGCTCGGTGGGGTATAAAATTTTTACAAATATTTAGCTGTGTGCAGCAATCGAAATGCTTAAAGGTCCAAAGACCGAAAGTGAAACATAACGATTGAGCGCGTTTCGCTATTCCATTTCACGATAGAATACGAAGAAAGCCGTAATCAATGAACAAGAATCAATGAACAAGAATGAATCAAGAGGTAATAATCAATGAACAATTTTCAGGATGCGATCATCGAACAACTGACGGCGAAGCAGTCCAGTTTGGGCGGAGGTTTGTGTTGCAATCTGGATTATTGAAAATTCATTAACTAAAATAAAATTAGTAAATTCGTATATTACTCTGCACCTCATATTCGCTCATTGTCAGAAGCACAGCTGGCTGCTAGCAACATCATGGGAACAATGCAACAGGATCGATCCGACCCCAAGGTGCTTGATGCTACGGTAAGTGGCTCAGTCAGCTCCAAATTATGTAATGATTGAAAATTCTGGATCACGGTGAATCAGACAGGATCTTCTCTCTCTTCATTCCTCTATTGTCTCTTGCGAATCAACCAACCGTTCGTTGATTGGTTTGTCTCTTGAAATGAATGAGTTGGTCAGACGGACCCTTTAAACCAAGCCAGTTAATTGAGATATTTCGTCGATTATTTTAAAATTTCCATCACTTATACCTTCCTATTTAGCTCAAGTCGCTCATCGCGGGTATCTCACCTCCAGCCAAAGCGGAGCTTTTCTCCGCTCTACAAGGCGTCAGTCCGACCCTCGATTCCATTGCTCGTTCTCTGTTCTCGACCAATCTCTTAACTACTGTACCTACAGTACCCCGACTCACCTCATCGACCACTACCGTACCCATTATTAAAGTGGCCTAGTGCTAAGCTATCAAATAATTTCATTTTCAATGAATGAGACGGTGTTGATAACTCAAGTGCTTTCATGTATCCATATGCTCTTGTTAATCTAATATTAAACTGATTCTGTTATACTATTATTGTTGCAACAAACAGTTTACTATATCTATGCACGTGACACATTGACTGGACCCAAGCAGAGAGAGAGTTTGATCCATGACGTATCAATGTTGCTTTATTCTTTCAACTGGAGTGTGAAGATCGAATATTTTTGCATCCATCTTTCTTTCTCTTCACTCCGTTTCGCGCTTTTCCTTTTTGATCGAATTATTATATTCGTTTGGCACTCCCTCCCCTTCCCGATCGATAGTTCAACCCGATCCCCTTACGTAGAGTATCGGATTCAGCCATCTTCTAATAGGATCAGAATGATCTCGAAAAACACGTGGATTATCCCTCCGATTTTGTTGAACCAAACAAGTAGACAGTTCTCGACGAATCGGTATCGTAGAACGGTATCCCACAACTGTGTTATTTTGTTCGTTCACGATGGGTTCTTTCATTTCTTTGTTGAAAAGTAAAGTATGCGAAACTCGAGTCACGAACAGTTCTATTACCTCATTGCCAGTAGTTTCTCAAATTTATGGTTATATGGTTTCTATATATATGCTTTCACCCCAAAATACTTCATCATCGATCCAGAGCTCCGATGCGACTCATCCTCACGGTCGTTTTGCCTGTGCTCATTCCGCTGGCATCGTGCCAGCTAACGGGCACCCCGTTGACCGCAGAGTTTACTGTGGGCGAGGCGGCCACCACGACGACTACGGTAGGCTAGAAATTAAATCGCAATAAATTTTGACGTTTGATTTACTTAGTGCATTTTCCAATAAGACAGAGCATCTAAACGGGCGTTCCTGGCGAAATGAAGTATTATAAATGAAATAGGTTACATTGGTTTACCAATTCCCATCAATGCATATCGATCGATTGCTCCTATTCAAGTCTACTTCTACCGTATCCACCACAACCACGACTTACGACCTCGCATCCATCCTATCTTCTACGACGACTACTGCAGTGCCGGGAATGGTCGCGGGCTCGACGGTGACTGAGGTATATATTTATTTTTGACAAATATAAAGTGTTCCGTCAGCTGCGCAATCAATAAAAGTTATGTAGTCCTCATTAGCAATAAGTTTGTAGTCCTCTACGACGACTACCACTACTTTACCACCCACAACCACGACACACGTTCGGTACACCGGCGTGCCCATCTCCACCGCGAATATGGTACGCAGATAGGATGCCAACCTTAGATAGACAATTAGAGCTCTATTTGATAGTCTTCTAGTAAATATACACAGCATGCGGAATCCGCTGATAACCATAATTTACATGCGGATAACGTAGTTCCGCTAGGTCCAAGAATTTAATCGTTTCTTTACTAATCAAGTTGATCACTTTCAGGACGAGCTTTCCAATACGCTGTCTGCGGTGCAACCGAACATGACTGCAGGTAAGAAAGCTTACCTCACGGATTGTTAGTTATGCAGCTTAGGCAGTATGCTAAGTAAACAAGAAAACATCGGGCTATTGATTCTAGCGACTGGTTTCACAGTAGAGAGGAACCTGAGAACGGCAAAAGGAAAGCAAAAGAACGGTCGGGTGTAATGAAATAAATAAATAATGCAAACAAAATAAATAAATAAAATATTATAAAAGCAGAAATGTGGATTGCCCTTGCAGACGCGCAAGTGACCTCATACATTATGCTGCTGCTCATCAACGACACTCAGAGCAAGGGCGAGGATCCGACCGGCGTTGTACGATTGCTTCATTGCTTAAATATATGGTTGACTAAAATGTTCCGCCGGTCGTCTCATTCCTATTTCCGACGAGAGCACGAAGCGGTATGAAGAGAGCCTAGACGAAGCAGGAATGACGTTTACTGACGGAACTTTTTCGTCAATAATATCTCGTGATCCAAAATTGAGCAAAAACGAGATATGTTATATATATAGGTAGGTATAGGTAACTGAAAGGATTCCTGCTCTACATGAAAATAAAACTGTCAAAACATTTGATCGAGATTTATATTCGATAGTTTTTTTTTGTGAAAACCATGCTTATCCGAGAAAAAAACAAAACAAAATACAAACTTAGAAATAAATAATAATATTATTAAATATTATAATTTCAGCTCTACGACTTCATCTCCACCCTGAGCCTGCCAGTGAAGGTTGCGGTCTCCTCGTACCTTCGCAATCTCACACCCACCCTCGACGCTACCGTAATCAGCCTGTTCGGCGACCTGCCCATTCCTACCGTACCCCCGACCACCGTACCCCCCTCGACCACCACCACCACTACCGTAATTCCGGTCGTGGCTACGACTCAGAGTGTGATAATGAGATAAACTGGGATTGCATAGACGATAGCAGGTTGATATGGCGCCTAAGATCGTTGTGAATAAAGTACTGTTCTCGCTGTCACTATTTATGTACATATGCGTGCATCAAGTAACGGATGACAGTTAGATAAAAGTAGACACAGAAATAAATTAACCCGCACCCACGGTATGAGTATATAAGTTCGTAACTTTTGAGCCTTACCTTACAATTAGCTGCCCTCGGCACCATTATATTACACTCATTGTCAGCCGATATTTTCCTAGCAGGCTGGGAAATATTTCCACATGTAATGTCACTGGGGAATACTTACCCAGCCGGATCGGGAAATTTTCGCGACCCCTATTGAATTCTGGGGAAAATGTCTCCAGCCGGCGGGGAAAATTTGAGCGGGCTCCATTAGACTTGCGCATGGTGCGTTTCATTTTTATCATTTTTTTAAAACTTCAACTATCTAAAAATATAATACTAACCCGTGCGAGATCTATAACGAGGGAGCAATAAAAGCGAAAAAATATTATACAAGTGACAAAAAAGGAATAGGTTGTGTGGGCAGTAGACGTCTAAAGAGTGTTGATACTCTCAAACAGATTTCTATCCGGCGGATTCGGATCAAATTTTGCCCCTTTAAAAGATAATGATATCTATCCCTGAACTGATCCTAGTCTTGTATCGTCGAGCGAGCGGACATGGGCCTACCTAAGTTTGTAAAAATTGTAACAAATGGTGACATTTGTGCGACCGAAACTTTTTCAAAGTATTCTAGAGAGTTTTAACTTTGGCTTTTAAATACTTTCATCGAGATCGACCGGCCTGTAAAATATGGTGCCGTTCTGAAGACTTTGAAATTTTGTTTCAAAATGTTTGTATAGTAGAGAAAAAAGGAAGATATAATCGGTCCAGGGATCCCCCGATGCCAGGCCCTCTAGATAAAACACGGAAGTATTTATGCGCGGAACGATTTATTCTTCCCGGGAATTTCGCGAAACTGTTGAAGCGGCTACAGCGGTCTCTTGTTGTAATTTCGTGTCATTTCCTGTTTTCTTCTTTTCAATTTGAGTATTTCTCCATAATATCACACTCATGAACGAAACAGAACACATTTGATGCATTATTTTGTCTGATCACAGCTCGGTTTTCAGATGCAAGATCATGAACTCAATAATGAGCAAAAACTGAAAAAGAAAACGTAAAAGAAGCTGCAAGAACGCACGCAGCACCCAAACATGCAGAATAAATCGATAGCAGTAAAATCGAAAATAGATCGTTCCGAAGATGACGCATAAATTCCACTTCTCGCTAAGGCCAGTAACTTTTACCAGACCGTATTTTCGAATTATACGTTCCGCTTTTCTCTACTATAGCAATTGAGTTTTCCATATGCAAGTATCTCGGTCCCCACGATCTCAAAATAATGCAGGTCGATAGATCTCGTCAAGATGATTCAAAAAACTCCAACCAGAACTCTAGCACTACATTAAAGAAAATTATGCCCAATTTTATATACAATTGTTACAAACTTGGGCTCATATTTACTCGCTTGACGGTACTGCCTAGGTACAAGCAGAATTTTAGAAGAAAATTTTCAACCACCGCGCTCTACCTAGCTGTGTTATCGCCGCAGATACGTATTTATTTTAAATTACAGTTCTATTTGCTTTCTGAAAAGTTGCAGCTACCCCCTAATTTCAACAATCTATACTGTTTCAGGAAATCATTCCTTTGCCAGCTAGAGTAATTTTACGGTGGTGTCTTGTGATCGAAAAAAAACTATTACAAGCCTGTTCCGACGGTCTTATTCGAAGCGGTGGATCCACTCTATTCGCGTTCACATAAACTGCATTAAACTGGCCACAAACTCGTGCGAAATGTTTCGGTGTGCTTGGCGCGATTTGATATCTTTGGTACACTTCCGCCTGTCTAGTTCACAGTATGTATGGTTGAGAAAACTGTTCCGTTAGTATTCGTGTGAAGAGAGTCCGGGGTTGGGGCTAGGGTTGGGGATATGAACTAATTAAGGAATGTGAACGTTCACTTTTTGTAGACGTTTTTGCCCGCTCGGCCTAAAACGTCGTCAGAAATATGAAGGTAACATTCCAGAAAGTTCACATTCCGAACCCAAGTCCGGGCGAGTAGGAATGCGTTTACTGAATTAGAATTTTCGTCCATACTATGCGATGTTTTTAAAGTAAGTTTACCTCATATCATATAGGCGTTTTACGTGTTTTCTCTGCGTTTGTGCCTTATAGGTAGGTTGGCATACGTTTTGCCGTATCTACATAATGCTCAAATTACAGGTAATACACTCCAATCATGTGGACAGGATTATTACTGTTCCTTCTAATTCTGCCCCTAACGCAATGCCAGAGCTCGGTAAATTTTATTTTCACTGTTACTGCCGCCACTTAGGTAGGTACAGTTAGAACATTCTCACATTATCTAACTTGCGTTGAGAACCCATTCAAGAGGCTTCTTCAGACGTTTTAATGCCGACTAATTCTATTAACGTAGAAGAAGAGGATACAAAATTATTTTTTCTTTATTCATTCATCGAATAGCGTGCGCTTCACGTCGCACGCTTTAGAATGAAGCCTGCAAAGATACTGCTGATTCTCACGAGATCAGTGGGCTTTGTGGGCGCACAGTTCTCTCTTGAGCTCATCCACTATCGGGTCACAGTGTGTCTCTTTCCCTTTCCCTCGCTCATTCTTTCACTCACAGGATGTGTGGTGCGCGTCCGACGATAGGCATCTGTGGTGAGAACAGCACCACACATTTCATTGTCAGCTAAGGTTGGAAATGTGAGCTTTTCTGGAATATGAACGTACATTTTTCTGTAGACGTTTTCGGCCGAGCGGACGAAAACGTCTACAAAAAGTGAACATAGTCACATTCGTTAATTAGCTCATATTTCCAACCCTACTGTCAGCTCACAATCGAGGAAAGTAGGGGAAAATCTGGACATGCACGTCTCGTGCAATAGGCATAAATAGATGGATATTCGCATAGGGAAAACGCTGACCATCACATAGAACAGGACAATTAAACTATAACAGGGCACGATCCAACTACCGATCTGATGAAATAATCAAGAAAACTTATCGTGTTATTGTACTATTAGCTCTGATAATGTGTATTCCCTCCTATCTATTCAATCAATTAAAAAAGCGGGAAAGTTTAAAAGTTAGACGTGATCGCGGATTAGTGATGTCAGACGCATAGCACTCCATCCGTCATAATAGCCGAACATTTATGAATTTAAAAACTTAAGTTCATCTCGATGAGCTCAACAAGCTCCGAAAATTTCGTGTACATTGTTTCATTCATTCTTGAGAAAATTCAAAAATAGTGGTCCGAAATTATCACAATTATTTTACTATGAAAATATTCTATAAAAACAAAGGAATCTATAAAAAAATAAAAGAAAACGGAATGAGACTATGGCCTCCTCAATCAGTCAAACCACGAAATAATCTTTAAAGATTTAACGATAGTCGGTTTCAGGCGCTCACGACAACAACTACAGTGCCCTCCACAACTACAACAACAACAACGATACCGTATACGGGACAGCCCCTTTCACCGGCGAATATTGTAGGTTTACCAGGAAATCCTTGTAGGGCACTCTTTGTTGGGTTATTTCAAGCAAAATCCGAAAGTTTGACACATAGGTAGATACGCTTGAGATTGGTTTTGAGACAAGTAGCCTTTCGGGGATCATGCTTGACATTTTCGTGTGAATGTACATTATCTATCTACAAAAAAATTGTTTACAGAACGAACTGTACTCAACAATCTCCAAGCAGCAGCCTAACATGACAGCCGGTTTGTGATTTAATATATTTTTGCATGGTAATCAATAACAGCTCCAACTGACATTCTTCGCCAACTACATTATTTGTACTTTTTGCTATTCATTAAAAATAACAAAACGTGCTTTGCAGACGCCCAAATAACCACCTACATCATGCAACTGCTCATCAACGATTCATACAGCCAGAACATCGATCCGACCGTAGAGGTACCTATTATAGAGGAAACTGTTCCGTCAGTCGTTTCATTTCTTTTTCCCGTGAGAGAGCGAAGCGGTATAAAGAGACTCTAGAGTCTAGACAATGTGGGAATGAGTTTGCTGACGGAACAATTGCAGTCTATAATAGCATGCTTTATTCAAAACATAGAAATACGTCAAAATACATTTTTCAGAAATGTGAATTCATTACAATTTCAGCTCTACGGCTTCATCAACACACTGAGCCTGCCGGTGAAGGTCGATGTGCTGTCTGTACTGCGCAACGTCTCCCCCACCCTCGACACGACCCTAACCAGTCTCTTTGGTACGATTACCGTACCCACGCTGCCACCGGTCGACAGTCCTACCGGACCACCCACCGGGCACCCTGCAGAGTTGCGAGAGGCCACTGAGCTGGTAACCGGAATGGTGACCGAATTGGGAGCAGGAATGACCACGGGATTGGTCACGAGTGGAGCTCCGACCGGAAATGGAAATGGAGCGACGGCTACGGTAGAATACGAGTCGCTTACGGGGTTGGAGAGCACGGGGTCGACTTGAGTGGAGGGGAGAAGAGAATGGGTGGGGGCTGTTTGTAAAAAGACTGAATAAAGATTTACAAGGCTTCCCTTGCCACACGTGAAGTCTGGGGAGGCCGACATTTCCGCACAGACATTTCCGCACACAATGGTTTTCGGACACTTCCGCACAGAGACATTTCCGCACAGACATTTCCGCATACGGACATTTCCGCACACGGACATTTCCGCACACGGACATTTCCGCACAAGGACATTTCCGCACACGGACATTTCCGCACACGGACATTTCCGCACAAGGACATTTCCGCACACGGACATTTCCGCACAGACATTTCCGCACACGGACATTTCCGCACACGGACATTTCCGCACA
Organism: Micoletzkya japonica; assembly: GCA_900490955.1. Lineage (NCBI taxonomy): Eukaryota > Metazoa > Nematoda > Chromadorea > Rhabditida > Diplogasteridae > Micoletzkya > Micoletzkya japonica. Next base: position 69,617 of record LS844626.1, read on the forward strand.
CAATGAGGGGTATGACAAAACTGCAACTTTTCAATATCTCTCTCCAGGTTTATTTTCAGAGGGTCTATGATACCTCTTTCGATTTTCCTCGTTCCCTCCTATCATCCCCAACCCTCTCCCTCCCCATTACTTCTCAAGGCAAAAAACTGCAACTTTTACAACTTGGCCTTATTTTCTACTTGTAGTTTAGGAAAGTGATATGAACACGCATTTTTTGTAATATCTTAAATGAAGCTGCTCTTAAAGGTGGTGTAGGCAGAACAACATTAGAAACTCCCGCCACGAAGAGCCTGTACAGCCGCAAAAGATTACGGTAATGATAGCCAAGCCAAACATTCGACCAAACGCAATTTTCCGCAAACTATTCTACGGATGGCGTACTGTATCGGGTCTAAATAATTGTTCGCGCCGTTATTTTTTGAATTCCCTGTACATCAAGCAACTGTTCGCTCACG
>LS844626.1:70784-84503 GCA_900490955.1 Micoletzkya japonica
TACTGTATCGGGTCTAAATAATTGTTCGCGCCGTTATTTTTTGAATTCCCTGTACATCAAGCAACTGTTCGCTCACGTTTTCTCAGCAATTTGTAAAAATTTTTAATTTTTACTGTTATTTTGTTTAGAATTAACACCCTAAAATCACAAAAAGCAGGCCTGATTAATGCGTCAAAAATTCTGTTTATACCACCTTTAAAAATTATTCATTCGGGCTCTTGAGATTGCAAAAATAGAATGATTGTCCCGTTTTTGTAAATTGCAACATAACATTTTTACCGTTTAAAGGATCCCACAACCCAATTTTTTGCACTATATTTGGCGACTGTCCCGTGATAGAGCATCTCGCAATGTATAACATTTCTAGTTTGAACTTTTCACCAAAGTGCCCCCTCCGGCGTTAGAAAGCTGTTATTCTAATTGTGGTTTAGATCGTAGGGGGAGGGGATAATCGAGTCCTGAGGTAGGAGAGAGCAGCGGAGGCCTTATTCATTTCAAGTCATCGTTGATCGGTGATGGGCGAGCGTGCTCAAAGTACGCATGGAAATGAGGCCTCCCCTGCCCTCCCCTACCGCAGGACTCGATTATCCCCTCCCCCTACGATCTAAACCAGAATTAGAAAATACCAAGTTTCTCGGTGAATAACGCCACAGGGGGGCACTTTGGTGAAAAGTTCAAACTAGAAATGTTATACATTGCGAGATGCTCTATCACGTGACAGTCGCCAACTATAGTGCCAAAAATTGGGTTTTGGAATCCTTTAAGGGGTCCCTCCGACCATCTTTTTCATTTCAAGAGACAACCGAGGGTTCTCCTAGGTTTCACACGAAAAGGAGATAGAGATGAAAATGAAAATGAAAATGTACGTAAAGATGTACTGAAAATGAGAGTACGCTTGGACAGAGTAATCATTTGAGCGGTATACCTTCATGATGTTGAAAAGCTGATAGAAAATTTTCTTTTCAAAGTGCTTGCTATTAAGGTGAAAGGTCTTACAAAATTTACCCAGAAATTAACAATTTTGAAAACAGATAAAAGCCCCCTCCACCTCCATGCCACCAACCCCTCCGTATCAATGGATTGACTGATTATTAGATTACGCCATTGGCACAGTTGATGTATAAACGAAATGGATATATTTAAAAAATAAAAGTTGCGCTTAAAAATATCTTTGCAATGTAAGAAGAAAATCATCGAAATATTTTTTTGCAATCTCCAAAAGCCCAAATAAGTAACTTTAAAAAAAGCTGTATCTGATTAAAATATTACGACAAAATGCGTGATCGTATTACCTTCCTAAACTCACAAGGAGAAAATAAGGCTGAGTTGTAAAAGTTGCAGTTTTGTCGCCTTGAGGGGCAATGGGAGGGAGAGAGTAGGCGATGATAGGAGGGAACGAGGGAAGTCGAAAGAGATATCATGGATCATCTGAAAATGGCTCCGGACAGAGATATGGAAAAGTTGCGCTTTTGGCGTTTACACTTTTTGGAGCTGCAGTTTTGTCGGAAACAAGGCAGTTGCAGTCTTGTCATACCCCCTCATTGTGTGCGGAAATGTCCGGGGGCAGAATGAAACGGGCACCTTGCTCAATTGTTTTTATGTTAATGTTTGTGAATTTGTGCTCTACCTATGTTCATTCCCTGCCCCTACTTTCGCTATTCACAGTCCGTTTACGTCTCGCCACCAAATCGCCCACCCCCCTACACTTTTCCTTCGCACCCAGATTATCCTCTGATCCGCACCGCTTTATCAACATCCGCTTTCCATACCGTGAGCAGTGCACACACTCTCTCTCTCTTTCTGTTACCGCTGGATGAAAAGCGAGCGTGGGTATTTGGGTAGCCTATACAAGCGGAAGCTGTGGCTGTTTTGAAATTTGAGAACGGGGAATTTTGGATCTTCCGTGTATGGTAGTCACCGTTAACATATTTTTTATCTATGAAAGTGTTCCGTCAGTAGTTTCGTCCTACTTTGTTTGAACACTCCGTATAGTTGCGGTCTCCCGACGTTTCTCAACTATGTATCTATAGCACAATCAAGCTGCATGAGGAAAAGAAAACTGAGTCACCGTCTGCACTCGTACAGCACGATAGATTCGCTGTGAATCATCCAGCTGAGATTGGATATCATACACCAAGGATTAGTCGCCTCCTAGTACTGTTTGCACCTCACTGACACACTCGGTACGGGTATTTAGGTCCGAATTGCTGAGGAGTTGAGCGAGATATTTGCTTGTGTCTGTTTACTCCATACTGTTACCGTAACCTTCGCGTTCTATCTAAATTAGTTTGCGATACCCACCACGCATACTGTGCAGATTAATTTAAATAAAATTAAAAATTACGCTATGGCAATGTAAACTACGCTTCTGGTTCTGATTCGTAAATTTCAGTCTCTCCGGATAGTGACTAACGTACTTGTGAATGCTACGGCAGCTCCTACTGCTGGCTCTGCTCCAGTTTGGAGTGGGATGGGGACAGGTGAGCGAGCGAAAATAATTTAAAGGAGCCGTACCACGAGTTTCTGACCATTTCTGACCATACTCGCTACTTCATTCTTTTTTTTTGCTAATCCTCCTGATCGGGTATTCCGAATCTCACGCTATTTGATATTCACTTTCCGCGGAGAACTGAAGGTGCAAAGGGCAGCGCGCTTTTCGCAAAATCCGATATATTAGCTGACTGAGATGAGATACAGCTCCGATTCATTGACAAAACAATTTTTTTTCATAATAGAGCATTATTTAGACACTCGTGCCGGGACTCACTACGACCACGATTCCGTTCGGAACGCTGACCGCGCAGCAGATAGTAAGTATTTATTTATTTATTTATCTAGTCGATTGAAAACTCTTAATCTTTATTGTCTGTACTAAAAGGGAATCCTCACGACGTTGAGTTGCGCTGTTAATGACAACTGAAGAATGTTGCATTTCGAAAGTCATAGACAGAGATCGACTAGTAGATAGACTGCAATAGATAGATGATCAGCATGCTATTATAATACATGATTTCCGTCCAGACTGACCTCATCACCCAGGCAACAGCGTACCAGCAGACACTAACGGCTGGTAAGCTCTTTTCAAGTCTGAATTGTGGGTGACGTCGCCAGTAAAATCCTCCTAGCGATTGGTTTGGACGTTTGACTAAAAAAACGTCCACAATGCCGCTTTGATAACCTCGAACTCTGTTGTAGATAAGAGTGCTCCTGGAACTGAAAGTTTATTAAAACGTCATGCCTACATCTGTTTTGGAACGCATAGCTGTGCATAACGCTTTAAAGGGCCCCTACAGGCAATATCTACCATATGCATTTTTTGTATTCATCGGATAGCCCTCAATGTCCTGAGTCTCATACTCTCTCCTTTTTTTGCTGAAACTTCGCCGTTGCTGAGAAAATCAATCAACCGCTCTTAATTGGTTATCTCTTGAAATGAATGAGATGGTCAGAGGGACCCTTAAAAATTGCTCCATTTTCCAAAAAAATACAAATAAGTACTAATTTACAGCACAGCAAGCGACGGCCAGCATGCTCAGTTCTCTGCAGAGCATGCAATCGGATCCAGTAGCTCTCACCACCGCGGTAAATACGATCACCTTTATTTATTTTGCTTTTGTACATTTTTTTACGATTTCTTGCTCAGGTGGTCAACGCCCTGGGGACGCAGACAACGGCCGTGCAGTCACTGCTCCGTATGAGCATCCCGGGCCTGATTGCTGTCCCAGCCACCTACAACAATGTCAGCCCGGTGGCGGCGAGTGAGTTCTTCTTATATTTATTGCAAATCTCAACTATTGGTGAGTGGATTTATATTTTAGTTAAATAATGATTCAGCAACGCTCACTACGACGGCCGTTCCGAGCTTGACCACAGTACCGTCCATTCCAACAATTCCTGGTAAGTAGAAAATCTACGAATATCAACATAAACGTTTGTTGTAGCGGATTATCAAATATGGACTAAAAGAGAACCCCAGAAAACTATATTTTTCCAAGCATAAAGTTTTTTTTAAATCTATATACTGCTAAAGTAAATGAGAATCCTCCCGTCAGGCATTCCCACGATTGCAACCATTCCCGGCCTCCTCACCACCACGACGATACCGGGAGTAACGCCGCTCGGCACCCTTACTTCGCAGCAGATTGTGAGAGTTGAACTTTGGTCTTTGGTTTTTGGTGCTTGGTCTCTAAGGCAAAACACGGAATTCAGACGGACCTCATCACGCAGACCACAAGCTACCAGCAGACACTATTGGCTGGTAGAAATTTACTTATTCCTGAAATACCCTAACTTATTTTTCGCATCATTCGTGAAAGAGAGTGAAATGTAATCTTTTTCGACATGCGATTTATCTACTAAGCTAAAAGATCTTGAGATTACATTTCACTCTCATCTCAAACGAGAGTGAAATGTAATATCAAGATCTTTTAGCTTAGTAGATAAATCGCATGTCGAAAAAAATTAAATTTAAGAAAAAACTAAAATTATTCTTATCTATTCCAGAGCAGACGGCCGTCTCGTCCATTCTGAGTTCGCTTCAGTTGCAGCAGGCCGACCCCGTATCGGCCACGTCCTCGGTAGGCTTGGGGAGGATACGACCAATATATTGTCTGTCCTCGTATTCACATTTCCGTTCCACGCATTCTTGATTGGACTTGCGTTATTCAGCATAAGCGCACAACCAAAGGTGCAGGGGGAACCCGCCATATCACGATCGACAATAATCGTGATATGGCGGGTTCCTTATCTCTTCAAATATGAAGAGATGGACCGTATCGTCCATTCTATGGTGGGCTATCCCCCCATCCCCATGTACCGCCGCGTAGGTACCATTATTTGGCCAAGGCCCTGTAGGCATATTCTGTAGGTATGTAAATGTAAATAAAAAATGTCTCGAAACACCAAAACAAGCCGAACTATTTTTAGGTGCAGACTACACTGCGCAGCCTGAACAGCACTATTCGAGCCGATTTACAGATGAAGATTCCCGGACTGCCGATAACGATATGAGAAGGCGGTGCATAATGACTCCCAAAATATAATTGGAACCCAAATGACTCGAGAATAACTCGAGACTCGAGACTAACTTTACCCTAATCCCAGATACCTCGTTTAGAAAAAGTTGTGTTTTGTAATAGCTTTTTATAATATGATGTTTAAATTGCTCAGTCTCTATAAATAAAATGACAAAGTAATAGTAGCTTCAATGTTTTGTTTAAGATTTCCAAGACTCAGTTTGTAAGACATACTTTTATATCGAAGACGCGACTCAGTTTGTAAGACAACGTTCAGAGTCATTGCTTCTTGGGCTTAGAAAAGATGAAATGTTTCGGAAAAGAAGAAGAAAACAACAAATCTAAAAAAAGGGAGTTCTTAAAGTAAAGAAAAAGGAGCGCTTAACGATTTCCCTAACAATTATCAAACCTATTATTACATTTTCTGATGCTACCTTGCCACTATCTATATCAGGTACGGGCTAGAAAATGCTATCAACAACGTCTTTGCAATAGGTTTATTCGTCGTTTTCCGCACGCGCATCGAAGGCGGACCGATTCTTGGTCATTTCTCATCGAGATTCTGACGAAGGCGAACTGTGCTGAAACATCTAATGTTGTGAGTGCAGTGCAAATGCTAAACAAGCCAACTACAAAAAAGACCCGTAATTTAGGCAGGAACTGTAGCGGAAAGCATTTTGGGTCGCTTAGATCTCAGAGCAGTGTACACCAACCCCGACTTCGTAGGGAACTAAGATTTGCATACCGATAATCTCGTTGTGGGGACGAAGAATGAATGACTAGAGTCTCTTTTAGCCTCATTTAGACGGGAAATTGAGATCCACAGTGTTCTAAATGTTAAGCGAACGAGCCAAAATGCTTAGGATACGGTGTTTTCCGCGCGAGAGTTCCTACCGAAATCAGGATTATTTTTCGTCATCTCGTTCGCTTAATATTTTCACTGTTGTCAGAACACTGTGGATCTTGAACGTTTTTTCTTCTCTCGGCAGAAAAATGACAGTCTGCGATCAATCAAATCTTAGTTCCCAACGAGGTTGTAGGGAACAGAGATCACTTCATTTCATTCCTTCCCATTCCCTACGGAAAATCATTCTTTCGATGATAATCAATTTATTCTGCCTCTCCATTCGCCATCCCTACTACCCCGTTACCTAAATAACTCTCTTCCGCCCCCCTACCCCCTCCCACAATGTTCTAGACCTTTGGAAAGCGAAAGTCAGAACTATGTCATCTTTTCGGAGCTCTAGGAAGCTGTAGGTGGGTGGTTGAAGTTAGCTTTAGTGTCTATCACCATGCCCTTCCCCTCTCTGGTGCACGGCGCACCGATCTACCGCATTAGGAAATGACAGAATGATTTTTCGCTTTCCAAAGTTTTTGCATTGGGGCAGAATACCGTACCGTTCCGCTGCCTTCAGCCGAATTGTCCGAGGTCGGCATCCGCGACGCTGCCTCCTGCACACGTATATAGTCTAGACAATCGGAACGTACAAATTGTGATTCCGCCGCTACGGTGTTTAGAGAAGACAGGATGTCGGGAACATGGATTGGTTTCTGTGATCAGTATCACCAATAGTTTTGCATGATCCAAGCTAGAAATTTATTAGATCACTTATTAGCACCGGAATCGGCGTTACAAACGGAACGACTATATCGTTCCCTTTTCCCTACTTCAGATATGGAATGTATTACGTCATACTATTATTGGAAAAAAGGAACGTTGGGAAATCTTTGCAGCGCACTCCACTGAATACAGCGAAACTCACTTGGCAAAATGCCAGCTTATTGTTAGACTAATGGCCGGCTCCGGCTGATGTTTTACGGCGATTAGCGGTAAGAACTGTGCAGCTCCCTCAACGTTCATTTTCCTTTAATAATATTGGCAAAAGGGTTGCGCGTTCGCTGCTCGTTTCCATAGCATAGTATAGAGCAGTTTCTTTAGCGCTCCACTAGCTATAGTGGAATAAACCGGTCCGTCCGTTACTTTAATTACAAAGTGCGTCTAATTCTCTCACTTTTGCACACTTTCTCGCCTGATATTCGGAATTATCTACTGACGTATGTTTTATTCCACTATGCTAGAACCAGCAGGCCATGAGGCTTCTCTTGTATGCTATGTTATTGGGGTCTTTTCATTGCTATATAAGATGAACTGATAATCAGCATACGGCGAGTTACGCTATAGAAGATAATAAAGCGCAGCCATCACAAAGACCCGAGTGACCGGCTCTAATCTGGAGCATTCGATTCGGGTCTTTTTGAACAATATGCGCCGCTGCTTTTGGTAGCGAGACGCAAAAAGACGTGATTGGAAAGCTCTACTCTCCGCCCGTCCTACCTTCCCCAGTGCCTTGTTCATCATCCGTTCGCAACGGGCCTTCTCGTAGACGACCATCTCTCTGTCCGCCATCCTCATCTCCATCCACAGGCGGACCAGCGTCAGCTCAAGTGCAAAAAGAGTTCAAAGCCCAGGTAATGGCTAGTAGGTATCAATTCGCTTGCCAATCGAAAGTTTTTACGGAAAACCAACTTTTCATCAACCTCTACATGCTGTGATGTTGATGATCTAAATACATACCGTTGATGTTTGAGCGACCGACTTGATCAAATGCTGGTTTCTCAATTTCCCTACGTCAATATTACCAACCATACTAGGGTTTGAAAACAAGCCTTTGAATTGCATTATTAGACCGAGAGAGTTATGAGGAACGTGGAAGAATGAAGAGAGTCAGACGATAAATACGCTAATCGGGCTTGGTTTTCAAACCCTAATCCAGACCGCATAGACGAAGCCGTAGACGTTACACACGACAACCACAGCGATCCAGACGATGATCTCGCTCGAATCTGAAATATACCCGGAGTCGAGAGCGAACATCGTGCTTTGGTGGCCGCGATTTCGTTTCATGAATGCCATACAACGTTTTCGTCTCAAATGTTGGCGCGTGTCTGCTCAACTTCTGGGAAAATGGTGGAATCCGACACTATGTCATAGTTGAACTTGTGGGAAAATTGTGGATCCGACACTATACCATAGTTGAACTTGTGGGAAAATTGTGGATCCGACACTACACCACAGTTGAACTTGTGGGAAAATTGCGGATCCGACACTATACCAGATGCGAATCAGGCCTACGTTTCAACTCGTGTTCGCAATACCGTACCTCCCGTATAGCGTTCGAGCTCCCCGGAGCACGGGTTCATGATGAGCGGGTCGTCCATGAAGCCGGCCTTGAGGCGTTCCACGTCGACGTACAGGGAGGGCAGGCAGTACAGCAGACTCGTCACGAACTGCACGGGATAATGACGGCAGAAGGGCGGCTCGCTCAGAGGATCGGATGCTATTTATGTGCGGAAACTTCGCTATTGGAACGCTTGGTGTCAATAGTTAGAAAAAGATGGACATACGATAACGCCAAAGTGCGGTGCCAGGTAGAAGGGAGCGAGTTCGCGTACGGCCTGTGCCAACAGCCACAGATTGGTCAGCTGACAGAGGATCAACACGACGAAGTTGACGAGCTTCAAGGGGAGGCTTTGAAGACCAAGCGTGTTCCGCCAATAAACTCGTTCCGTACGTCGTCTGGACACTAGAGTGCGACTATCGAATATATTTATATTCTCTCTTCGATAGTCGCACCCTACTGGAAACACTTCATACTCGTATAATAGCTCGTGGTTGACGGGCGCCCCGATTCGAACTGACCGGTATGGAGATGTTTTCGTAGCACTCCTGGCGGACGATGATAACGCCGACCGGACAGCACGCGAGTATCAGAACCGGAATGTAGATGGTGGCGAGCATGGCCACGGATCTCTTAACGGGAAGAGCGGTAGGGTAGGTAATGTGCGCGTTGCCTTCCCTTCATCTTCTCCTTCCATGCCGGTGAAGAATGTACGGAAAACTGCGTTTATCGGTTTCTTTCCAATTGCCTCTAGTTCAGTTGAGGCTAATCTACATAGCAAAAGGGCGGAGAACAGAAGCTAATTGAGTTATTCACGATACCGACAGGCTTTCAGAATTATATTTCACATGCATTATTGCAAACCAGTTAGCGATAGAGTTACCGTAAGTCGTAGAGATACTGTAGGCCGCTGGGGAGGTAGTGGATTGGGATTGGTGGGCACGACAGAATAGCCGGCTGCCATGACCCTACTAGATAGAAGGGGAGGGAGGAGAAGAACACCGACCACGCGCGGAGAGGACAACGGTGTAAAATGAGAGGGACGGGGGAGGTGAAGGGGTGCGTATAGCGGATTAAAAAGATCCGTCGCAAAATCATTCCGAATATAAGGCGAGAGAGTGTGCGAAAGTGAGAGAATTAGACTCATTTTGGAACGGAAGAAATTGACGAATCGGTTTATTCCACTATATATATTACAAGTCTTCCCAACTCCTCATTCAGCGCTTCCGCTCCTCATTGTCCGTGAGGTGCCCACTCTCGTTTCTTCGCTCGTCGCGAGCGTTTGGTCCCCTCTCTGCTCTCTGACAGATCCATGGCCTCCAACGATTTTTTCAAGGGAAAGGTTGCGATCATCACAGGTACCATGTCCCCATACCGTAATCTCGATTTCATACAGGATCATTGTAAAGGTCATTGTAAAAGATTCGCTACTTCCAATTCCGTGTTGCGCTGAATCTACTATTACGAAGATTCAAGTTTACAGACTGTCTAGTAAAAACTCACAAACTACTGGTTTTTCTCAACTAGTAGTGAATTAGCAATTCCGAGTTTTCCAGTAGTGTTAACTAGTAGTTGAGATGTTAATTTACTACTAGTCGGGAAAGACCAGAGTACCGTAACCTGACAATAAGGTGGAACGTCGGGTATCGGCCGTGGGACGGCTATCCTGCTGGCAAAGCGGGGCTGCAAGATTACGGTAGTCGGCCAACCGAACCCGAAGGCCCCGGGGGACAGTCTGGAGGTATACGGTAGATGAGATTAGGATCGAAGCGATGCGAAACCATAACAATCTTTATATGAAGGGAATGTTACGATTGTGATTTTGATATCTTAGTGCTTTAGATTTATTGATTTTGGGCTTACAATTAGTGGAAATGGCTTGTTGCAGGCGGCCAAAGCTGATTTTCTTGCGGTCGGCGCCAAGAGCGAAGACATTCACGGGGTTAGTGAACAGACTATTATTGGAGGAAAAGGAACGTTGGGAAATCTTTGCAGCGCACTCCGCTAAATACAGTGAAACTCTCTTGGCAAAATGCCAGCTTAGGCTAATTGCCGGCTCCGGTTCAAGTTTCACGGTGGTTAGCGGACAGAACTGCGCAGCTCTCTCAACGTTCAGTTTTCATAGGTGAGTATTATAGTTTCCTACAATAATACTAACAATTTTACTACTTTATATCCAAGTAGTGTTGATATCTACTCACCTATGATTTTTACTTAACATTATGAGCGCCTGAAAATCCATGCAATGAACAAGATTTCGAGAAAGATTCAATTTCTTGTTACAGGTATTGGGCGATCTATGCAATGACGTCTCGCTTCCCGATCGTGTTGTCAAGGAAACGGTGGACAAGTTCAAGCGGATCGACTTTCTGGTATCGATGTTCTTCGTAATGTAAATATTATGCAAGAATCGAAACAACACCACTATGATGGTCAAATGATGATGAGATATTAAATGTTGACATTGTATTATAGGTGAACTGCGCGGGTTTCATCGCCATAGGGGAAGGGAAGAAGGGCGTCGACTGCCCGATTAAGTGCTTCGATCCCATGTTCAACATACACTGCCGAGCGTGAGTGGTACCAACTCCCCCCCCCCCTTGCGCAACTTCCCCTTTGCGTCATTCAGTAGATCTAATAGTCCTGCCACACGTTTGATGTGGGAAATTATCTCGAGATTATCTGCTCATTTTGAAATGGAGCTCGCCATTATGTGATGAGATAAGCATCTAGACCTGTTTTTGGGTATCGCCACCAGCAAACCTTTGCAGCCATGGGGATTAGAACCCGCGGCTGCCGAACACCAGTCATCTCCTTTGCCTCTATACTATCGAAGCAACTGCTCACCTTGCGCCTTTCCTACCCATCACCCCATCCGCTCCAATGAGCGGGGCCCGCGAAACTTATTCTAATTTACCCCGCCCTCCCTTTTGCGGTCGACCGGTAGATCAGTGGAGAGTGAGTCTCGCAATTATCTCGAGATTAATTGGGAGCTAGAGAGCAACGAAAGAGTATGCAAACTAAAGAGAGCACAGATTTACTGCTCAGTTTTGCTCTCTCAAAAACGCGTGCTCTCTCGCCAAAAATGGCGAGCTCCGAATTAATGGCGAGGTGAGGTAGCTCCTCATTATCTCGTCGAGATAATGGTGAGCTACCGTTTTCTAGTCAATCTTGATGAAATTTCATGCTTCTTTCTGCCTCTATATGGTAATCAGGCCTGGAGAATCCGATTCCGATGACAAAATTGCATGAATATGTACCCAAAACGGAGAAAACGAGCCCGAAATTAAAAATAATCTCGAGATTATCTCGACATTATCTGAGCTCAGTTTTTTCCCCTGATTAAACGTGCGGCTGATCGCGTATTCCGATTTTATGCGATTTCATTCACTCTCCGCGGAGTACGGAAGGTGTAACGAGCAACACGCTTTTCACAAAATCGGATATAGATATAAGCTTACTGAGACGAGATACAGCTCTGATTCGTTCACGAAACAATTTTTCACATTGTACTGATCATTTCAGCAAAAAGAACAACTATCAGAAAAGATGAGTGGAAAGGCCTAAATTGTAATATGAGGGTAGCGCGCGAATTCAAATCCTGTCGTACTCGTGTTCCGGCTCCTTTAAACGGACATGGAAGTGACAAACTTTTGAAACCGAATATGGCAATACTTGTAAAATACAAATATGTGCTCTATTTGGCACCTTGATGTGCTCGTTTTCGCCCCTGGACAAATATGTGTATCGAGCACATAATGTGCTCGATTGGGCACATTGGGTGCTCCGTGGGGCACATTATATTTATGTCCAGGGGCGAAAAAGAGCACATATTTTTCTCTGTGTATGTTTCGTAGACGATGATAAAGATAATAGCGTTTCAAAAATGTTTAAGAAAAACAAAGAGCAACGAGCTCCTTTAAGTATTATTGACCGTGCTGTCATCAAACGCTGTGATGGTCGACCAACACTGTTCAAGGGGGAAAAGCCGGCGCATCCTTCGTTCCAGGATCATTCTCCTCGTCAAGGCGGCCCGTCCGCACCTCCGAGAGACGAAGGGCGCTATCGTCAACATCTCGTCCATCAGCGGCCTACTGTTGGCCAACCAGGCAGGTCCCCCCGAAGGATGTCGTAACAGACGATGATTATCCGTCAGAATCACAGCTAACCTTTATGCTGCGGTAACTCCGGTCATCAAAGCTAACATAAATCGAAGTGTGCAACATGCATAGAGCAGAGTTCCGGAGATTAGATCACGTCTCAGTGTTGAACATGCATAGTGCAATGGCTAACATCCATCACGGAGAAAAATATGTGCTCTTTTTCGCCCCTGGACATATAATGTGCCCCACGGAGCACCCAATGTGCCCAATCGAGCACATTATGTGCTCCATGGGGCCCATATATGTCCAGGGGCGAAAACGAGCACATCAAGGTGCCAAATAGAGCACATATTTTTCTGTGTGATCGTGCACAGGGGCACCGCCTGTGGAGCGTCGCGTACGCGTGCGGTCAACCCGGTCATTTTGAACACATTCTCCTTTTCTTTTGTGTTTAATGAGTATCTTTCCATTAATCGTTCGTTTCCTTGCAGTTTTGGATGAACTCGCTAGATTGGACACGTGTCCGAGGTTGGTGGTTAAGTGTTTGCAATATGTTGAGGGAAGCTATCTCTGTTTTGCAGCAGCTCTTCGTCCTGCGAGCCCTTCCCCTCCAAGGACCCCCCTCGTCCACCTCTACTGATCACTCCATCTCCGGTCCACAATGACCAATCCCCTCCGTTCGGATCACCGTCTTCTCCTTCGACGTCGATGCCCCGGTTGTATGAAGAGGAATACGCAGCCGAAGAGCTGGTCACCACGGCATTGCGCGTGCAGCGCCGTAATAAGCGAAGTACGTTCTTTTATCTCTTCAACTTAATATATTTTGTTACAAAATACTCGTTTCTTTTTAAATATAGTATGTGAAACATAACCCAGGCGGAGGAGATTTATTCGATTGGGAAAATTAAGCAAGGATGTAATAATAAAATTTTTAGCTATGAAGATCGTCTCAAGCTTGGCCCCGGACCTGAAACCATCTTTGAAGAAGGCGCGACAGATCGAAAAAGAACTCGGGAACAAATTCAAGAAGGAGAAGATCATTCAATGCAGCAAATGCTTAAGTGAACGAAGGCACTTAAACGACAAGTGTTGTATCAGGTATTTCTTTGATTCGCTATCTGAGATATTGATTTCTCGCAGTGGCCGCTCGCTGGAAGAGTCGCTCGTTGTCACGCAGTTGCTGAATGTGAATGAACAGCTGAAGGTATTTTATTGGGACTTCATTATTAAAGGGACATGGAAGCCAAAAAAGATTGGCTTTTATATGAAAGTTTATCGCCTAAATAATATAGAAATCAAAACCAGAGTGCACAAAAATGTCTACTTCGCGAGATATCCTAAAAATCGTTTCCCAGCCAAGGCGCAGTCTTACTGCGTTTAGCGCATAGTAACGAGGCAAATGGCATCGAGGTATTCCCGGAA
>LS844626.1:84603-95117 GCA_900490955.1 Micoletzkya japonica
GTCGTCTCAGAAACATATTCTAGAAGTATGGCCATGTTTGGTTTCACAAAATTTCTCGCTTCCATGTCCCTTTAAGCATAGTGACATTTTAATGTGAAAAAGGAAGCGCAGTAATAAGCATTAATGACGATGTGAATGCTAACATTACAGGAAATAATACTCGACAATCTCTGTCCTCGCTGATATGCACATTCTCCGTTCTCGCTGATATGCACCGTGCAGCGATCGACGTCAAGGAGGGACGGGCAGTAGATGCTGTGGAGATGCAGAATAGTATGCTGTCATTTCTCTTTTAACGAAAGGGCTGTACGCTAATGAAAGTTCAGGTAGACTATGCGATCGGATTCGATGTTGGCCGGCTTATCAACAAGAACGTGCACATGCAAGTGAGGTCGAGTGAAGATTCAATCGATCTGGCCAAGCTTGCATCTGGATTTCGCTGTGACAATAGGACTCCCGGTTGGAACGCAGTTTCGCTTATGATCAAGTACATTCTTTTCAAGGTAATACAACTTTTATTTGGCAGGCGATTTAAGCGTAAATTAGAAGTTCAAAATTTGAGAGATTAGACGTAGAAAGGAGAATCAGGCTTAAAGGGTCCCTCCAACCATCTCATTCATTTCAAGAGATAACCAATTAAGAGCGGTTGATTGATAGTGAGAGACAAGAGAAGAATGAAGAGACGCAGACAGCGAGAGAAATCTTTGCACAGCCTTTTCTCAGCAACGGCGAATTTTCAACTAAAAAGGAGATAGTACAAGACTCAAGACATTGAGAGCTATCCAATGATGTCAAAAAATTCATATGGTAGATTTTGCCTGGAGGGGCCCTTTAATTGACGATTGAAAACAATGGTCCAATTGATTCTTTCTAAACTTGCGGGTTACTGTAGAAAGTTGCCTGCCCGTTTAATAAAATTTAAAAAAGAACTCCTTCATTTTGAGTGAAATTAGCTAATTTACGATTGAAAACAATGGCCCAATTGATTCTTTCTAAACTTGCGGGTTACTGTAGAAAGTTGCCTTGCCGTTTAATAAAAAACTCCCTCATTTTTGAGTAAAATTAGCTTGAATGCTCCAAAAATTAAATGCAAATATGGTTTGACATACCGTACACCTCGAAAACTGGTTACGGTACTTTGCACTGAAAATAGGTGTACGGTAATACCGGCGAACTGTGTATGTGGAGCGGGAGTGCCGGGGCCAAGTAGTTCAAGCCCATCAGCGACGAATGGATCCAAGTACTCACCCCTATGCTATACTTTTTAGCGCTTCCTTTATTATTTTTAATTTTTAGAGTAAAGAAAATCGTCGATACCGATGGAGAAGAAGTTCTCTCCTCGAATTCCATGAATATCGTGGTTGAGGACGAAGATGAGGAAGTAGAGAAGACTAGTTCTTTCCGGAGGAACAAAATAATTGAAGAAAGGTATGTCGAAGAAGTTTAGTGTTTAGACATAGTTGCTGAGTTTTTGATAGTGTTGAAAAACAATATATAAATGTTTCTATATTAAGTTCCTCTCCTGTTTCACCATGAAAATTGACCTCAATTAGTCTGGCTACGGTAACGCATGGTCCTTTTTAAGCGATGAAGAAGATGAGGACGATCTGCCGAATAAGCAACTCTCCCGTTGGAGTGAAGAGGAGGAAGATGACGAGATTAACAAGGAACCGGAGATGCTGACTGTGAAGGACGAGAAGACTCATAAATATCAATAGATCAATGAAAGGGGAGCAGAATACTGTATCTTTATATTATGATGGATCTTTCCCTTGCTATTAAAATATGTAATTCAGGCCTTCCGCTAGGATTGTGGGAGACGACGTGGGGAAGTCGGGATATAAAGAGAAAAAGAAGGGACGAAGTGCGACTCTCGCTCGCTTGGACGAAGCAGAGGCGAGGAACAAGTAAGCTTGGGAATGGGATATGTACAGTAGTACAACTGCCAATATTGCAACCCGGTCCACGAAATCTGGCGCATCAAACTGAAAAGGCGGAAAGTACTACTATAGCAAAAATGCACTTTCCCTGAAATAGATGTAAAACGGAAAGAGAGCTATCAAGTTATCAGAATGACGCTTTGCTTATAGTTGCGATGTATTTAGCTATCGGCGGAAATGTTCGTTTAAGGTTAAATGCTAAGTGCTCTTATTCGTTTACAAAACAATCGTTACAGAAGCGGTGCTCGTCCCAACCCCCCTCACCGGAGGAATCTTCCAGTGAGACACCTCACTCAAGACCCATCTCACCCCTCGAGGCTTATGCTGTTCTCACCTTATTTGCTATTTTGATTTCACATTATTCGAAGTTTTGCTGGCATAGATGCTAATGACAATGGGATTCGCTCAAGGACAAGGATAACATGCATAGTGTAAAGGTGGACATGCATAGTGCAAAATCCCAATTTGCATTGTGCAAGCAAACATGAATCGTGCATATTGCAAACATAAATCAAGTATAGCATATATGTTAGCAAGCTGCATCATGCATGTTAGCTTTGACGACCGGAGAATGCAATCTTGTGTAAAAGATAGTAAGCATCGGTATATTATTGGAGGAAAACGAACGTTGGGAAATCTTTACAGCGCACTCCGCTAAATACAGTGAAACTCTCTTGGTAAAATGCCAGCTTAGGCTAGAAGCCGGTTCCCCGGCTGAAGTTTTACGGTGGTAGAAGAAAGAAATGTGCAGCTGTCTCAACGTTCGTTTTCCTCCAATAATATATATAGTAGTAATGTTTCAGTACCACCTTTACTACACGATGGCCAAGGCGGCGCAGGACCAACTGACCACGCAATTGGCATGTCAGTTGATCCAGGAGGGCATTCGGGTCAACGCTGTTGCGTAAGTCTTATTCTCGGGGCACGTAACGGTCTAAAGATTGCATTTGTGAATTGGGTGCCGTCTTTTGGAACCTTTCTAGTGAGGGGAGGGGGCGGGCACAGTGTTCTAAATGTTAAGCGAACGAGCCAAACTGCTCACGAAAATGCTCCGTCAGTTGTCCTCGTTCATACTGTCGACAAGAGGGAGAAAGGGAGTGAAGCGCTGCTGTGAAGATTTGATGATTCTATGTATTAGATCATTTGAAGGAAAAAAAGAAGAACTCGTTGCTGGCCTCCGTTGTTGCCGTGCACCACAAACTGAAGTTTACAACACTCATTTTGCCGAGATCCGCATAGTAGAATGCCGGAAAATCTCGAAAAAAATAGCACATATACTTCAAGTGCTCAGCACACTGTAATACGGTGTATTGTCGATACTCGCATTCAAATTTGCGTTCCGATGATAATTATTCCATCTTCCGTTGGTTATTTGCACTTTTGGCTGTGCACTTATGCTAAATAACGCAAGTCCAATCAAAAATGCACGGAACGGAACGCCTTAGATATTGCTTGAAATGGGCCTTGCCATTTTCAGTCGAACAGGGCGATGCTCGAGGCGAAGGACATGATTCCCATGGGGAAGTTCGGCACAGGAACAGATGTGGCCAAGGTGGGCGATTGGAGCTTTGAAAGCGGAACGGTGGCAGTTCCACAAAACTGGTTATGAGGTGTCTCAACCTTCTAAGTTTTCATAACATTTAATTTAATTTAATTTAATTTAATTTAATTTATCGACGCATTTGCGTAATAGGTGAATCGGGGCACAACTAAATAACAAGCCCGAAATGAAAAAATAGCTATCTAATAATGCCAGTGCGATCCACGCAATACATAAAAACGAGTGACTATCTCCGTATAAAACAACAGAAGGTTTGGGAGGAGGATACATGTATTAATGTTGGCGAAAAAGTTCCGTCAGTAAGACCCTCTTCGTACCGCTCCGATCTCTCGTCGGAAGTAGGAATGAGACGACTGACGGAACGTTTTCCTCAACCATAGCAACATCATATGGGAGATCCCTATCAGTTACCATTGAAAAATATATAGTAGTTGAGTCCAACTTTTGTACAATCTCTTGTTAGTTATATCTGATTGTTAGCATAAGTAGGAAAAAATCAGCTCAATTTTTGAAGGCCATCATTTTCCTGCTCGATCGCACCAAATCCGAGTTTGTCATCGGTAAGGATGCTTAGTATAGCTTCTCTTTCACCGTTCTTCCTCTCTCCTCCTCTCTTCCTCCACGCAATTGGTTTGCGTGTTCTACGGTTCCAAGTTGACCCCCCTTCCACCTGATTTGAACTCTTTTCCAGTCTATTCCTCATTCAAGGCATGCGGCTGCTCTTGGACGGGGGCGCTGCGCTGTTCAACGTGCAAGCTGGCTTCGACTACATGGAGGCCATGGCCAAGGCCAGGTAGAAGCGAACGAAGAAGGGATTGTTCCCGGCCATCTCTGAAGAGGAGTTCGATAAACGCAATGGCATGAATACGATCTCGAAGGTGCACCGAATCAGAAATCATGTGAAACTTAACAATATAAATCTTCAGAAAGCAGTTATAGTAATTAAAGGTAACCTACACTGTCACATGTCTCTTCGGTAATGGCTCTCTCTGACCCGGAATGAGACATGGTTAAAATATGAGAACATGATATTTCGTGCTTCCCGAGATATCCATGAAAAATCATGTATTTGACACAAGATGTGGTAAACTGTATCCATCGGGAGCTTACCAGTTATCGACTATTCTTCGCACCCTATTACCCAGTCCTCGCCCTCTCCCCCTCCCTCGCTTCCCTCTCTATTGAACTTTCCGTTGTTTGTTTTCGTTTTTTTCTATCCTTCTTCGTACATAAGGCACACTATTTTCTATTTTCCACGTATTAGATAGTATACCTACTGTTATGAGTTTTGTTCTGCTTATCCCTACAGGTCATTTTGTAGGTCGTGCAGAAAAGATATTGAACGGGGACCGAAGGGGGCAAGATGAACGCGATTCACTCATCGCTTTCGCCATCGCACCGACTTCATATCATCCGTTCCTCCCATCCTCGCCGTCAATACTCGTAAAAAACAAAAAAAAATTTCATAATCTTCAGGCATTCCGAACTTCTTCCCTGTCGTACTATGACCACAACTGTTATCTACAATGCAGCTTTATATGTATAATACTTTCCCCCGTCCTCTCACCACCGTCGCACGTATCTTCTTTTAAAGTCAGGCAATGAAAGGATCAAAGAAGAGAGAACCAACCACGTGCTGCAAGAAATCAGAGACGAATGAATGCAATGAGATCCCAAAGGCAACGGCCTCGAACCTTCTGCCACGGGTCATTCAATATCAATGAGTCCGCTGCGGGTGGCCGCGTTTTTCCTTCTCTTCTACGCGATCGATTCGTTCAATCCGTTTGCAGAAGAGACGTGGGTATAATTTAGCAACATATACTTTTAACAATTTGTTTACTAAGTATGCATCTACATATATCTGGGTCAAGTTGTATAGCCTTGCAGAGCAAACACTACGAAGATACCCGCCAAGGAAAAAGTAAACTCGGCCGTCCAACGAACCAAGAAGAGCATCCTGAATGCAGTCGGAAAGAAGTAAGCTATACTGTAGTCATCATAATATGAATATTGTACTCATCATAATTTTTATATGAAATTTTTTGAATATATACTCAAAAGTGGGCGGAGTTTCGATACCACTAATTGTAAGTATAGCTCGATACTCAACACGTTTGA
The DNA here is from genome assembly GCA_900490955.1 of Micoletzkya japonica. Classification (NCBI taxonomy): domain Eukaryota; kingdom Metazoa; phylum Nematoda; class Chromadorea; order Rhabditida; family Diplogasteridae; genus Micoletzkya; species Micoletzkya japonica. Next base: position 90,223 of record LS844626.1, read on the forward strand.
GCGCGCCTTTCGTTCAGAGAGCTTCCCAGATAGTTTTTTTTCTACCTCTGTTCTCTGCAAAAATTTCTCTTCTATCTACCGCTCTGAGTAGCCACAATGGAAGTATGATCACTCCCAGGCGTACGATATCGATCATGCTCAACAAGGAAGCGAGATGGGAGAAGCTGACCTACGGAACCGTACTGCGACTCAACTGTCCAATGTCGAATACGGTACGCAGCATTAATATTTAGATGAAATTTTTAAATTTTTATATACTCAACAAGTGGGCGGAGCTTCGATCCTACTAAGAATGGATAACCAACAAGTCGTAATTTGTAGAGCGGCGTAATCTGGGTGCACGAGGGTGTTGAACTGGAGCAGGAACTGGTCGAATGGCGCGTGCAAATGTATAATCGAACGCTCGAGGTGAACGTTTGGAGTGGTAAACCTACAATGCATACGCAGTTTGTATTGATCGTCTGTCTCGCTAAAAGACGAAATATACTTGAGCATTTTTCCAGGCTCGGTTTTGATGCTTTCTATTGTTTAGCACCATATTGTGCCACTTTGCTACTCGAGTTTGTTCAGATCTGGCCACTTATTCACGAAGACGGCGGACGGTGGGAGTGTGCTACGAAGCAGGACAGGGACCTTCTGGGTGTACTATACATACGCGTCCTCACACTCAAGGTATGCATCGATTTCTTTGTACTGCCGGTGTGGTTGAGCAATAATCCATTCCCACTATGGCTGAACTGCTGATCCATTCCTAATTTCGAGCGAAACGGTTTGAAGAGAGTGCAGACGATGTAAGAATGAGCTAACCTACGGATCGTTTTCGTCAACAATAGATAGATTACATACGACTTCACAGAAGAATGAAAAATAACAACAATAGGGTATGCATCGCTTTTTCAATGGTTATCTACCGAACTCTAACCTTGAGGAAAGCTACATGCTCGGCCTTATTGGATACCTCTCGACGTCCGGCATGTTCCTGCCCATACTGCTGTTTGGAGGCTGGTGGGTATCTTCTCACAATAAGTGCGGTAGATAGGGAGACTCCGCCCCCTTTTCCGCAGCAATGTGAGGCGTACTCGGTCCATTTCGGATCCGAGCGCCACAATGTTCTAAATGTTAAGCGAACGAGCCAAAATGTTTTGGGTACTGTACTTTCCGTGCGAGAGTTCCTACCGAAATCAGGGTTATTTTTCGGCATCTCGTTCGCTTAACATTTGCACTATTGTTAGAACATTGTGGCGCACGCTCTGTTGAACTTCGATTTTCGATGTCATCAGCGAGAAAAAATAATGCTCCTGTCCGCACGCAATGAGTTGGCCTAGGCCAGCCTGGTGGAAGGCAACAGAAAAAAAGAATTTCGCGCGATGAGCTACGACCTGGGCATTGAACTGCTCAAAACTAGGTAAAGCGCCCATACCAAAGCTACCATTTTTCAATCGGTTATCTATCTTACATGTAATTCTCTTTGTTCCAATGTTTCCTATGCAAACATATTCAATCTAAAGAATAGAAATGATAACTGTGGCCTAATAAATGAAACTAATAAAGGATAACTGATAGAATAATAAATGGTAAGTGTGGCCTGAAGGTGCCTGGCCCACTACCACGTCGACCCTCCGCCCCCTCCACACGACCGCATCTCCGACCTGATCCTGAAGCAGGTTGACGGCACGCAGATTAGGGTATGCACAGTGTTCTAAATGTTAAGCGAACGAGCCAAAATACTTTGGATACGGTGCTTTTCGTGCGAGAGTTCCTACCGAAATCAGGGTTATTTTTCGGCTTCTCGTTCGCTTAACATTTTCACTGCTGTCAAAATACTGTGTATGCCTCGTCGATGCGATTGAGGCATCTTTAATGCATAGCAAGCGACTCTAGCTATAGTGAATTCAAAAAGATCCGTCGAAAAATCATTCCGAATATAATGCGAGAGAGTGTACAAAGGTGAGAGAATTAGACGCATTTTGGAATGAGAGCAGCGGACGGATCGGTTTATTCCACTATATATTATATATGAGAAAAAAATCGTTACTGCAATGGAAAAGGAACACATCGACGCACAAAATTAAATAAAAAAATAGGAACGCATCGAAGAGGCAAATGATGACGCGGTGAAGGGACGCGCCCTACGAGGTTGGTTGAAGGTTTTTGAGAAATCTGAATCCGAGCGCCTTACATGTATTTCGAGATTACCAACGTCCAGCAAAAGTAGCAGGCATTAGTACATGTTTTAGGAAATAGCAAACAATCATCTATTAGTTATTGAAAAGAGGAAAACAACTCCAACAGGTCGAAAAATTGTGAACGGGCGCGAAACGATATCGAGCATGCTGGGAGTAAAATAAGAAGGACAAACTCCGTCTGGAAGACTACTAGTGATAAAAAGATATATTCAGCTTTCATGGATCCATCTATAAAAAGAGAAGAAACAATACATGTACATTGCTTTCCAAATCATTGTATCTTATGATCTTTTTATACACTTGTCTGAACAAAAAACAAAATAATATTCTGTACTGTGGCGAATGTAATTCCTGATTGCAGACCATTGGTTCTGCAATCAGGAATTACATTCGAGAGAACCTCTTATTACAACTTTTTGAGAGGGCTGCATGAAAACTACTTTTGAACAGCACTATTACATTACAACCTAATTGAAATAATGCAAGTGTATGCAAAAGAAATACTAAACTCACGGAACATAATAGAAAACAATACGTTATCTATTGCATTTTAATGTATTCAGCGGAATAAACCCCTAAGGTCTATTTTATTTTTTATTGGGAGAACCAAGTAGGAATGAATTTACCAATGGAATTTACCAATGGATTCGTCAAGCTCATCAACATTTTACTTAATTTTACGTAGACACGGGCAGTCACACTTTGCAATGCTACTCACTACTGCACGATGGGCGTACGGATAGTTTCGAGTCGTTCAAAGCTCGACAAGGTAGCAGACCAGTGTGGGATTATGGAGAACGACGTCGCTGACGGCCAAGGTTACGGTAACTTCGTCGAACATGCGCAGTGTTCGGTTTTTCCACAGAGCTTTGTGCAGCAGCTCCAGCACCTATGTAGTTACAACAGTAGACTGGGAAGTATTACAATATTCACGGAGCTTGTCACTTATGCAGTTGATGGATGCGCGCCAAAATAGGATAGAAATTGGTTCTAGGAGACTGGCGAGTGGACATATACCTATGTGTCCCCTGGGAGGTGACCCTGTTCGCTTACGTTTCAAAATTTACATAGATACCTACTATAGTCGTCATCAAAGCGGAACATTTTGACAAACTTTTGTAATAAGAAGGGAACAGAGGAGCAGAAGACAACCAGAGCGATATATTCAGCAGGATAAGTTACCGGAATATATACCTTGACATCCCTTCGAACATGGCATATGTCACCGAAGTCGGGCAGGAAGACCTGCAAGTAAGCAAGAAAGCTTCCTATAATGTACTTCATTTACATATATAAAATAGACATGGAGGGTATGCATACATACTAGAGTCACGGAATGAAGCCAAGCTTCACGCTCAAAGGACTCTGGCTCATCATTCTCTGCTCTCAATCACGATAGGCAGTCCACAATGTTCTAAATGTTAAGCGAACGAGCCAAAATGCTTAGGATACGGTGTTTTCCGTGCGAGAGTTCCTACCGAAATCAGGGTTATTTTTCGGGGCGTCTCGTTCGCTTAGCACTTTGACTGTAGCCAGAACACTGGGAGTCTACGAAATCGTCAAATCGGCGCTTTCTCGTATTCAAAGCTTCGTTCCGCGCATTCTTAGACTTAATTAGACAGCCAAACGTGCAACTAACCAACGGAAGACGAGATCGTTTCCGTCGGAACGCACATTTGAATTGCCAGAATCGACAATATCCTTTAGTAACGGTAGATGCGCCCTAGGTGTAGTCGTCGCGTAACTAAATACCTCGACTTGGCCGTAGCGGAAGCCGCACACGAGTGCGGCCACATACGAATCTATTTTACGCTGTGTTTTGGTACCAATTCATGACGATGCTAGCATGTCCTTGAAATGCTGGTTACTGTAACGTGACTATGTCGATATAAAGGGCACTAATTCAGGGTCTCCGGCCCCCCTCATCACCATTCCCGCCAAGGGAATCATTCGGCTGCAGGGAATGCTCGAGGAATCAACCGCAATCAACATCAACATGCGCAGGAACTACAACAATAGCAACAACAGCAATAACAACAGCAATAACAACAACAGCAACAACAACACTCGCCAACGGAATGATTACGGGCAGACTGGTACCTATGTCGTTGATTTTTTCATCAGATTTCCACTGATTCATGGTCAAAATGGGTTTAGCCAATATAAGCAAAATTGCGCAGTCGAGATGACGCTTAATACTAATTTTGTTACCCAAGATTATCAAAAGATTTCGTTTAATTTTAAAAAAAACACACGCGATAATCGAGAAATCGTCGCTTTCAGTACAAGATCTTGCCAGAGTGGCGATGGAGAGCATAATGATGCAGCGAATGGCACTTCTCGCTTTCCAAGCTGCCATTTGTTCACAACAATACCGTCAATTCCCTCTCTTCCCATTTGGAATGTAGACTTACTATTACTAGCATAGATCACATATTTTATACTCTTTTTCCAAATCCTTTACGTTGCTTTATCGCAGGACGGTAAACGGGCACGTTGTCAAAGTACGATTAAAGGGTCCCTCCATCCATCTCATTCATTCCAAGAGATAACCAATTAAGAGCGGTTGATTGATTGCGAGAGACAAGAGAGGAATGAAGAGACGCAGACAGCGAGAGAAACCTTTGCACAGCTTTTTCTCAGCAACGGCGAAGTTTCAACTAAAAAGGAGAGAGGATGAGATTCAGGACATCGAGGGCTATCGAATGA
>LS844626.1:106340-130346 GCA_900490955.1 Micoletzkya japonica
TCTCTGTATCAAGTTTGACCGAAAACGGATCACGTTGAAGGATTCTATGGAGCGAAATAAGAGAGCGGAAAGGGTATACAGACCTATGCAACATTTGGGAGACAGAGGTAGAAATGGGCTCGTTTTTGACCTTCAAAGTTATCCGATCTTTATCAAATTTGTCACATAGATAGATCTTGCCATGAGGAATCGAATAGAAACAACTAGAAATCTCTACGACCAATTTGAACCGAGTTATGTCAAAAGTGGGGAAAGTTTCAAACTTGGGCGCACATTTACTAGCTTGACTGTAGCTCTTCATTCGGTATCGATACCGGGCAGCCTCCCCTTTACAATGGCCATTCGGTATCGATTCCGGTATCGGATCGGTATCGATTCGCGAGCTCTAAGCAAGACGCTATCTTCGGGAGACCAAGGGTGCTATCGTGAACATCTCGTCCATTTCTGCCTTGAGCCTGGCAAATCAGGTATATAGCTACTAAGAAAAATCGTCTCCTTCGCTTCAGGTATTTACGTCACACGAATAGATAGTTCTTGCACTATGTTGGTAGTCGTGAGAATCGACGGTTACAGTAGTCTGACCTCTCCCCGTACAGTACTACCTCTACTACTCGATGGCCAAGACAGCACACGACCAATTGACGGTTCAACTGGCCTGCCAGTTGATAAAGGAGGGCGTACGGGTCAACGCCGTTGCGTACGATCCCTTCGCTCCTTTAGATGTTCGGGAAACCACAATTTCATCGAATCGGCCATTCTCCTCCGAAACCACCAACTCACCAAAACGGTCATTTTCTCGAAACCAACATTTCACCACCTTCGATCTACATACGATAAGGGTTGATGTAGAGATGTATTGGAAGAAATGGCTGCTTCAAGGATTTTCTATAGATTTTACACAGAAGGTACTGTGAAGAAAGAACAACATTAGAACGGTAGAAAGAGACCTTGCTACACGAACACGAACATATTTAATCGAATACGGGAGTGCCATCACAGATCGTTCTTGAGGTACATAATATATACCTCAAGAATATATATATATATATATATATATATATATATATATATATATATATATATATATATATATATATATATATATATATATATATATATATATATATATATATATATATATATATATATACGCCGAAAGGCACTAATTATTTATTGCTGTTTGAATCAAGCCTCAATGTAACCAATAGCAATTTCGCCCTAGCGACTCTACCATCACTTGAATCGAATGAAGTGTCATTCGGGGGCGCCTCTCCAAAGCAACCTCATTCACTCTCTCTCTCTCTCTCGGCAAAAAGGAAGATCAAAAATCATACGTGGGCAGATAACCCAACAAAATTCTAAAAATGGGGCTACCGGTCACGTAAAATCGGTTTTCTACTTTTCGATAAGTATACCCAAAACATTTTAAGGGCCAACCGGCCCGAAAATCGGGGCTAGCACCTGTACTTACGGGCCGTGCCCACGTATGGTAATATCAACGCACGCAATTTTGTGCGCTCTGTATGCTTCCATATTATTTTTCGACCCTTGTTTCCTACTAGCAATCGAAAAGAAGGCTCAAATCGTCGATTTGAGCTTGTATGATGACGGAGACCAAATGGGAGGGGAAGAGCCGCGCGGCTAGCCGGATATGTAATGAATGAGAGAAGCATGCAGTCCCCTCCCCCGCCCCCCTTATCCACATTGGGATAAAAATTAATCGGATCAGTGAGTAAATTGAGATGTTTTTCGTCGTTTCATGCACAGAAACGTTGTTGCATTGAAATCTGAATTCAACCAACTCATTCAGGCTGTCATTTTCCTGCTCGATCGAACCAAGTCCGAGTTTGTCGTTGGTCAGTTGAAATCTTACTTTATATTATTAAATTAACTTCGAATAGAAAAAACCTGGCCTTTGGCCGTCTTTAGATATTACGTTATTATTTTTTGTTGACGAAATTGTAAAATAGTCCGATAGTGTAAGATCTTATCCACGTGTATGTAGTCATTTCATGCTGGGCAGATAAATAAATAAATAATAATAATAATAATAGTATTATTATTAAAGGGGCCCTGTGACCATCGCATTCATTTCTAGGCACAACCAATTAGCGAGACGTTAATTAATTGTTAGAGACATGCTTGAAACTTCGTCGTTGCTGAGAAAAGGCTGTGCAATTTTTTTTCTCTCGCTGTCTGCGTCTCTTCATTCCTTTCTTGTCTCTCGCAATCAATCATCCGTTCATTAATTGGTTGTGTCTTGAATAGAGGATACGAATCGTGTATTCTTGACGGTTATTTTTCATCAATTCATAATGAACCTTTGATTCATTATCTTCTTCGGATGGGCGAAATATAACCATCAAAAGTATTTTTGTATTCGTATCCTCTACTCTTGGTATGAATAAGATGGTTGGAGGGACCCTTTAAAGGAGCTCCATTCGGAACCGTAATCTGTTCAAATTCCTGACGGCATCCTGACGGATTCGATTAGTTTCTCTGCAATGCTCTCCGCTCTCTCGCTATGCAAATTAGTCTCCATTTACATGGCTACGGTACCGAATGCGTCCTCCTTTAAGGTGCTCGCTTGCTGGTGGACGGAGGCGCTGCGCTGTTCAACGTACAAGCTGGCTTCGACTACATGGAGGAACTGGCCAAGACCAAGTAAAAAGGGGTCAAACGAGGGCCACATTTACACTGCGCGCAATCTCTTCATCATCGTCCCATGACCATATCGCGATAGTAATAAAGATGATGGAAAAGCGGCAGCACGTTTATCGCAATTTTCCGAATTGCCGTGTAGTCCCCTTTGCCAGTGATTCTTGTTGTCTTGTTGTCTTTTTGTTGAGTAAATTCTGTTGTATTTATTTTCAAACGTTGCCATACTTTTTAGCTGACACGTTTCGAGTTCTATGTTCATGTTTATCACTTTTCTGATACTACTCTTTGGAGCTGTTGAATGCGATTCCACTGACAATAAGCACAAACACGTTATCCATACTTTATCCCTGTACTTTGCAGATATCTATATCCCATCTCCCTCCCCTATCACAGTAGTATTGCCCCAGAAATCAAGCGAATAAATTACAACCGCTATGTGTGAAAAATCGAATACACCTTTGCAACTATACAAACGACCCCCATATTAGGTTATCTTCTCACCGATACCACATGGTTGAGAAAAGCTCCGTCGGCCGTCTCGTTCCAAAGATACTCCATAGGAATGAGTTTGCCGACGGAACTTTTTCGTCAATAATATGCAAATGAGGTCTCCGGTACCCTCCCCCCCTAGGCCCTCGTGATGAGGTGTATGTGGGAGAGTGCGGGAAGGGCAGCGATAGCCCGTCCCTCATCGTCGACGTACTTGTCCGCCCACGCGAGCAGACGACCCCACACGTCCGTCACCCGGCCCCTCAACAACGAGTATAATACGAACAGCAATAATATGCTTTATCTTTAAAGATAAAGATAAAAAATCAATAATATGCAATATATGAACAACACAGACCTCTTAGTCTCTATTAGGGCAATATATCGTACAACACAGGGTCCGACGGAAGATCGGTGATTGTTTCATCAAAGTGCAAGATTGCGCCAAGAGATTGAAGGACAAGTAACGGCCGCACTTGGGCTATTGTAACTCACCGACCGTTCCCCTGACTCCAATGGAGTCACTCTAGCTTAATACTCGATACCGTATACTCTCCCGAAGACACCCAAAGCGCGCCCGCTCACCTGATCGGCGTCAGCAGAATCGCCTCCGTCTCCGCCACTCCGATGTACAGCGAGAAGGCGCTGCGGATCTAAAAACAAATATTGAAAAATATTTTACATATTTTGCCCTACAAAATGTAGATGTGAGCTTATTCACAACCAAATACATGCTACTCATCATATTGTCCTGTGTTTTTGTTTTCTTTGAAGCTGCAAATATATTTATCTTTTTTATCAGCTACGTAATTATCGTGCTTATTGTCAGTAGTCCATCTAGTCTTTCTTGCTCTCACTGCTCTTTTTTCTCTTTTCTCTTTGTTCTCGCATTTCTCTGTGAAATCGCATAAATAAATATTATCTATCTAAAAAAGGAGGGACTTGCTAACCAGCGGCCAGTTCGCGTTGAGCGCCTTGAGCCCGACCGCCCCGACATTCTGCAGTTCCTTGGGAGCGAGCGAGGGCGGAGCCTTGGCGTAGGCGAAACCCGGCTTGGACGCCTGCCAAAGCATGGGTAATATTCATTCATTTATCACATAAGCAAGTTATTAGGAGTGAGGCAAGTGAGACAGACGGCGTTCCAACCACACGAAAATCCCGAATGGAAGTTCTACGGCAAAGGGTGCATAATGAGCCTGGACCACGAGTTTGCCTCTATTTCAAAAGTCATCCCTCATCTCACCTCCTCCTCGGCCATACGGACAAAGGCGGCCAGCTGCTTGACCACAAGATCCGCGGCAACCTCGACAAGCTCGTTGCACCTGCGAGAAAACCATTAACTAAACTTGTGTTCGGTGTTCGTCAAGTTAACCATGATTGGATCATGATCGGGCCATGAATAGAGACCCGATAATGATTATGAGGAGACGCAGATGAGATACATTTTTAATGATCTGGACGAGGTTCACTTGCCAAACCCTAACCTGATCTTATGTATCACGGTTACATCGTTCCCTCACAAGTGGACTTTCAAAGTAAAACCCTGACAAGAAAACCCAATTTACTGCCTTTTTCATAACGAGTTCAGTCCATCAAAGAAGCTCCGCCCCCTACCCGTAACCCTCTTCCCCACAAACCTCGTTCTCAACTTGCTGTCAATCACCCTCCTACTATCGCCACTGGGCTCGCTCACTTGGATCGGTACCTTAGAAAAAGAGAAATTCAAATTCAAACTCCCGCCTCCCGTGCTGAAACCCGGCCACGGGATTACCTGGAACAGGAACTCGAGAAAGGCGTTGTTCGTCGACAGTTCGAACCAGCGGCCACGGTCCGCGAATAGCTGGGAGGCCGAGTTTCGAACCTTGGCAAAGTCGAAGGAGAGGTCCTTAGTGGGCAGGGAAGCGTCGCCCCTGCAAAGGGGAAAATTATGATGCATGCTATTCTTTTCCCTAACAAAGCCAATCAACCATAAATGTTGTCTCAGGTGTAGTATAATATAAGGCATGATACTATATATCATGTCTACACATGTCCCCATCCTCTTACAATTAGCGATGCGTCTTCACAAGCGAAGACATTCCCCCCTCCAAAATTCCCTCCACCTTTTTACCGTAACCCTCCCCATTCGTGTAAACGATAAATAAATAATAAATAAAAAATAGCTACTAATTGGAAGATTGGCCTACCGCTGAGCGGCCACTCGATAGGGGGCGGTCTGCTCCCGCAGGATGAGCAGGTGCTTGACCACGAATAGTTGAGCATCCAGGGATCGGGGCCAGCCACCTGAATAAGAATGGCCTAGTATCGTCTAGATGGATCTCTAGATGGATCTCTAGATGGATCTCTAGTTCACACGTGGCACGGACCAAAAGTATGGGTGGAATTCCCAATTATTTTGTATGCTCGCTTTGGTAGACCCCATTTTGACAGACATAGTCAACCCCTTACAGTATAGTCAGTCATTTGTACGACACATAATCTAGCCTAGCAGCAAGTTAGCTCACTTTTTTTCTCGTTAAAATTCCCAGCTTCACCGTACTTCTGTAAGGTCATTTGTCACTTGCTCAATTCTACCGTATCCCCCGATCTACCGTACACCTACCCTCCTTTCGCTTCGGGAGTTCGGCTATGGCCAGGGCTGCCGTGTCAAGCGAGGCACAACACGCCGTCAGAAGCTCTCTGGCAATCGACTGGAACACGCCCATCTGCAATCAATATTTTAACAAATTAAGTGAATAAATATTAAATAAAATAAATATATAATAATAAATAAATAAAAAAATCCGTACATCGAGGTACTTGAAGAGCTTAGCCAGACACATGACGGTCCTTCTGACGGTCGGATACCACAGACAGTGCAGGTCAACGGCGGACGGTGTCGTATTGTTGAGGGGGGTGGGGAGGACTGGCGAGGACTGCAAGAATCGGGGGTTGGATCACCTTACTACTTTCCGGCTTCCACAAAATGCTGGCTCCATTTTTCTGGCCTTACAGTTAGGCTTCAGAGCACATAAACGAACGAGCGCTATAATGACTGAAGATTGCGAGCATAATGGCCCCCTATGAGGTGTCCTCGCTAAGGGACCGTCCACACGGGCGAGAGGACTAGGGTTAGTCTTAGCGCAAGGGGGGGGGGGATGGCGGCCTAACCGCTGTCCCAACCCGACTAGTCCCATCTCTCTCTCTCTCTTCTTTACAACCTTTGGAGATAAACTTTTTTGGCACAGATACCCTGGGGTACTGACATGACCGTTACGCGAGTATTATTAGCAAAACCGCCGTGTGCAGATTTTCGCGCAATCTTATACCTGCTTCGCAGCATCTTATAAGGAGGATTTTTTTCACAATAACCTAAATATTGCACTGAGGCGTATATTAAGAAGGCCTCCCACCAACCTCGTCCTCCTCCTCCCTTCGCTCTTCCCCGCCCTCCCCGCCCGCCGCACTCTCCTTCCTCTCCACTACCACCGACGACTTCTGAAGAACAACCCCTTCAACCGCACAATTCCAGTCACCTCTATAGTGCATTTTCGCACTAATGTTCACCGTACAACATAATTAGAAATGAAAATAATAGAACAAAAAAAAAGAAGATAAATCTCACTCTCTGTCCCTCCTCAATCGCCCTCATCATCTCCAGCTTCTCCGGGTAGGCCAGATCGCCCGAGGCTGGGCGGTAGTTGGCAATGTCCGACTGCGCGTACGTTTCCGCCCTACAAAAACGTAATTTGCGTAAACCAGGCGCGAATATGTTTCAGCTAACAAGGTCGCCTGCACGGTTTGCACAAACCAGGCATTATTGCGTTTCACTGACGAGGTATAAGCAATTGTTTTCTAGGGCAAGCATTGGGAAGCCGAGTCTGATTAGAAAATGGGTAAGAACCCGACACGTGAAGGCGAGCACCGTCGCGGTTACGCTACTCTTCTCAATTGGCATATCTATATCTATCATTTACATATGCACGTTAATTCGGTGAAATGCGCGGCCACACTTCTTCTCTATATTCTATGAAAATTGTGGCGAATACTTGACTTTGACTACTTGAAAAGTGCCATAAATAGTAAGCACTCCAACTGCGGTTAGCCCACCTGTAGATGATCCGCTCCACGATATCCCCGACCAGCTCGCTCATGACGCGGACGAAGCCGCCGCGCGGCTCGAACGCCGCGGGCGCGCGGTGACCGCCTCTGAATACTCTTCATTATATTAACGACCATAATGAAAATAAAATAAAAATAAATTATGATGCAAAAAAGTGATAAATATCCACGATGACGTTCACTTGGCTCAGCTCAATTTCAAGATGCTGCTTCATCCACAGAACGCGGAAATAAGAGCAAAGAGAGTACGGTATTCGATACAGATGGATCTCGTTTCACCTAGATGGATTTCGCCAAGATGGATTTCACCCAGATGGATCGAAAGCACGAACCGTCCGCTGACAATGCTCCGACCTCCCACCGACTCCGTCCCTCCGTGCAGCAGGGGAGCCATCAGCGAGCACCGCTGTTCGATCATCTCCACCTAGGTGGATTGGAGTGAGCTGGATGGATGTAATCCATCTGGATGGATGCAATACATCTGAATAAATCCAATGCAACCCAGACCAATGCAACCATCTCAGACTGTCCACGTTAGCTAGCATGCATTGCCCAGATGAACCCAATCCATCCAGATGGATGCACAGATGCATTTCTCACCTTGAGTATCGCACACAGCTCCGTCAGCGTTTCGAGATGCGGATTGTGAATGACGATCGGCCGGAGCATGTTGTACAGCTTGCGACAGATTCCTGAGCAAAAATTTGAGATTGTCGAAAAATAAAATCCACCAAATAAATATATTTATACTATTTACCCGTTCTCGAGCCTCATTTCTATCTCTACTCCACGTCGACGCTTATGTAGTTTTCAACAACAACAACACAAAAAACAAGCAAGCCTACATCAATATAGTGGAATAAAAAGCTATCAACGACGCACCCTCGACGAACTCGTCGAAAGACGACGTCGCGCTCCAGAAGAAGGACGATGGTGACGGCGTGGCTGGCGGGGGAGGACTCGAGCCACGAATGGACGCGGCACCCGGCGTTTTTGCGCCTGACACAGACCATTTAGTGAACCCGTAGCTCAATGGGATCGTTAAAACGTTGTACGTTACTCTAGTCGCTATATCAGTGTTAGTGTAAATCTAGGCAGTCTTCCCTTTGTCTACGAGAAAAAAGCAAGGTACCGTGAAATTCAACGACACGTGACTATTGTGTTTATGGTTTCATACATAACCCCGTCCCCCTACCGTACCTCCAAACCGCTCGTCAACCGAAAAGAACTGCCGATAGATGCGGAATTCGTCGTCGATGACCCGAAGCAGAAACGAGCAGCCGGACCGGGTTAGAGTGCACGATGAGTCGCCGTGGGTACTGCAAGACGGTACACCATCAACAGTATCGCGAACTGATTTGAGTAAGTATTACTGCAACGTGTTTGATAGGTCTTCTTAGTATAAATCATCAGCAGTAGCTCAGAAAATGGAAAGAAAAAAATACATTTTAAAATGATTTTCTCCAATAAAACTCACACAGCCAGGTTCGAGAGCGTCGATTCAAGGATGGGGTCAAGCAGTTGTTGGCGAGTGGAGAAGTAGACCTGCAAGGGAATCGATCTGCGTGGAGCCTACGCATCTTCAATCAGAATCCATCGAAAATATTCATCCATTTGACAGTTGTTCATCTACACGGAAGCTGTCTACTTGGTGACTTGGTGAATGTACTAGGTGAAAGCTATCCATCTGGATGCACGGAATCCATCTGGACATCCATCCAGATGCAATCAGTCTCCCACCTGTTGGCACTCAGCCAACATCGCCTCAAACTCGGGAACGCCCGAAAAGCGAGCCTCCGCCACCGAGAGGGCGGCTCTGCAAGGGATTATGGTATTATTTTTTACCCTTTTATTTTTTTACTCTTTTCTTTTTCCACTCATTCAGTTTTTTCACTCTTTTCTTTACTAACAGTTGACGCTGAAGCTCAAATACTGGCAGAATTACATTAGAATAAGGAAAATTCCACTAAGAGAAAGCTTACTTGACCGAGTCCGCCCTGGAGGCAAAGACGCCATACAAAAGTGTGAGGGTGTCTTCGTCGGCTAGCGATGTACGAGCGCTGTTAGCTGAAGAACGCAACCATCGATAAGCAGCTCAATATTGACTAAATACTAGCATAATAAAACTGTTTGAAAGAAAACACTACGACAAACACCAAAACTAGAACAAGCAGCTTAAAGGAGCCGGCCCACGAGTACGGTAGCATTTTGAATTCGCGGACTACCCTGATATGCAATTTAGGCCTTTCCGCTCATTTTTTCCCACCGTTCTTTTTGCTAAAATGATCGAAACAACGGGAAAAATCGATCTGGCAATGAATCAGAGCTGTATCTCATGACTGTCAGCTAATATATCAGATTTTGTGAAAAGCGCGTTGATCTTTGCAGCTTTAGTAGTCCGCGGAGAGTGAATGAAATCGCATACGAGTCAGAATACCCGATCATGACGATCAGATCTAAAGAAAGGGCGTAAAGAGCGAATGTGGCCAGAAACTCGCGGTACGGGGCTCCTTTAATAACACTGTCCGACCGAGAGATGGCGGTATAACAGAAAAGAATGAATAAGAGACAGATGACACATAAATCGTTTCGTTTTCAAACCCTGGAAACGATCATACCCGTCATCTCTGCCCGCCTGGTCCTAACGTCGTTTACCGCAGCTTCGAGGTCCGCCATGACACTGCCCCGAATACAAGTCATCGCCCTGAGAAAGAACGTGCCCAATTCCACGACTTTCGAACAATTACATATATCTAGCACCAAGCTTCATGATTGACATTGTAGGAGAACATTAGAAACTATAATATTAGCAAACGATGTCGATACCTCGAGAGGCACTGCTCGTACTTGCCAATGTACAGCTCCGATTCCTTCCAGTCCGGGTGCGACCTGCAACAGCGCAAAATGGAGACTGGGAATCAGGGGATAAATACTCGTATTTGAAATTTATCTTGCGGTAGGGGTAATTTTTCAGCGGCGGTAGGGTGGGCATGTAAATGGAGAATTTAGAACAGCGGGGGGGGGGGGTAATTTTGCGGTGATGGGTTGTTACATAGTAAAAGACGGTTTGCGGGCGTGAGGGATCTCACCCCGAAAAAATATAATCAAATACAGTATTTTTCCCCTGCTGGGAATAAATTAGCTGGCTTTCCCTGAGGATAGTAGAGAGAACTGTAGGGGTTTTGCCAACTGTAGCGTTTCTCATTCCCTTCCATTTCTAATTCCCGGTCCGTAAATGCTCGGCTACCGTAATCCTCGCCCTCTTACCGTAAGAAGTGCAGTCCCTCATCGATCGAGGCCAACAGCGACGTAAACGATTGGCCCGTCACGGACAGTTTGCTGCTTGACGAGGAGAGTTTCTAAAGTTTATTGATTATTGTCCTAAATTATGCAAATTTCCATAAATTAGCATAATTAATAAATAATAATATCAATGGTAAACCTTGAAGATGGCATCAGCCTGCTTGAAGTAGTGCAGATTCGACTTGATCTGTGCGGCCATCGCCGCTAGGTGGGTCTGCAAGAGAATTTCAGCACTCTATTTATCCTACGAGCGAGTGCAATGCTGAACCTTCAACTGCGCCCATCACCATCGTCATTCAAAACTGTATCCACAGTTCATACAACAAGGTTTCCTTCTCTACGGGATGCTACAAAGCGAGGGTCTGCGGGGCCTACTAGCCCACTACAATCAATGGTTTCTGGCTACCGTACAAGGCAATAATCACACGAAAACAACGTTATTTACCTGATTCTTGAGCGCCCTCTCGCACGCCTCGTGCAGCGAGCAGGTACGGGCCGTGACCGCCGAATAGGCGGCCGTCAATTCCGACATCTTCTGCACAAAAGATACGGTAACTATATACTGTATAACCCTTCCCCTCCCCCCTTACCGTCTGACAATCGGCCACCCTCTCCTGCATCATGCGCAGTCGCGCGACGTTCGCACGCAACGCGGCCGCCTCCGCGCAGTCGGCCGCGTCCTCGACCAGCGGACCTGCACATCATCAAAGCTGGAATGGACTTGGCAGCGTGCCAACTTTTCAAAATTGGTCAAACAGTCCCAAAGGCTAACGCGCGCGTCTTTACAACATTGAGAAGATCAAAGATCAAAGTGTAAAGATCAACGATCCAACCTTCGCGGTCGTAGGCCAGGCGCACGGCGGCCGCCAGCCGCTCCGCAAGTAGGTGCTCCGTTCCGGCTACCGTATGCGTGCCTACAGTAACCCGGGTATATCATGCAAATTCATATCATTTACTGTATGCACTCCCCCCCCCACAATTCACCAGACTATTACTAGCTAAGTATGCCATATCTGCCCAAAAGCTACCGTAACCTTTAACCAGACATGAAATGAATGTAAAAGAGCCTTACTTGGCCCTAGACCCTCCTCTTCCTCCTCCTCTCCATTCGCATCCTCCCCCGGAATTCCATACAGATGCGCATCTTTCAGCAGCGCATTTGTATCGCGCACCAGTGCCTCGAATTCCATCTGGATGGATGAATATTAAAAAAACCATCTGGATGAACTACACCTTGTCCGCCTAGATGGATTATTGTTCTACATAGGTATACTACGGTAGCTTACCGCTTGAGACTTCAACAACAACAAGCTGTGGTAGTGGAGAGATTTATGCCAAAATGTTAGTTAATACAAAAGGAATAGTATTTAGAAGTCGGAAATGCCAAGGAAACAGCAGATAATAAATATGAAGTGTTTCGGACAACTTACGGAAAAAGATATGGTTCATTTATCGGCCCTTGGGCCTCAGCAGACGCAATGATACAACAATGCAATTGTCGGAGATTTGAGGAATAACAATGTAAAGCATAAATAATTAGACCAAGAAATGGCCTTACTGGGAATAACAACAACTTGGGAAGTAATGTTGAACAGAAAGGGAGGGGGGGGGGTAATAATCAATGAATGAAGGAATAAATCGAGTGGGGGTTACGATAGGGATGAATATTGCGGGGAATTAGTCAACATATCGGAATCGATCGCTCTTGATCTGAAATATGATGTATATAGAGGGGGAAAGAAATTATCTGTTTAGGCTACCCGTCAAAGATAATAATGACCGTAAAGTTATCGTGACTAAGCTACGGGTCAAATCTCTATGTACAATAGAACTGAATAGTCCATCGTCTGGAATCATAGAAAAAACAAAACATGAGAAGAATAAGAACAGAGTAAAACAGAAAGATAGATAACAATATAGGAAAAGAAGGGAGAAAACAGAACAAATTGAGACATTTAGCAATACGATACAACCGACAATGGACTATTCATTCTAACTAAACCCTTAGATTACCTATCTTTAAGGTATTATAAATACTATGAATTAACTAAAGTTCATACGGTTAGCTCTAAACCCATATCCCATCCCGAACTATTATAATCAATTTATAAAAAAAGAAGTTCATGTACATTACTATGGTTAGCGTAAATCTCTATTAGTCGTTACCCTAAACCTACAAGTTCCTGATCCCCTAAGTGGTCCTTAGCGCTAAGGTCAGGGTCCTAAGGTCTAAGGCCTAGGGTAAGGGTTAGGGGGAGGGGGTGCCTCATTCCCGGCCAGACCTTGAACTTTCCGTCCTCGTTCATCAGCACGAAAATCTGTGTGAACGCGTGTGACGTCGCGCCGAACGAGACGGTTCCTGCAATAAATATTCTTCTAAACATTAATTATATAATTTAAATATAAATAAAAAATAAATAATATAAATATGCCTACCAGCCACGGTAATGATGATGCCCTCGGGCAGGTCGCGGGTCTGCGGGATGGGGGGCAGTCGGTGTGCGTCAACCGACTGAATGTTGTGGTCCGAGGTGGGCAGGGCGTAGATGAACCTTAATATCTGATCAATAATAATTACTCCATAATATTTATATACCATTTCCCTCCCTGAAATTGCACTTGCGAACCGTAGCAGGAAAAAAGTTGCCGACCTACCGACACGTAATCACTTCAAGCTTTAAATTAGATATATTCGGCAATCTTTGATAATTGACAAAAAAGTATTAATTTTTCGAATAAAACAAAATAAAAAGCGTACTTGCAGAGCTCGTCCTGCCCTGTGACCTGGGTTCCGTTCCAGACGAGGGACGGACAGTCGGACACGTAGAGGTGGACGATCCGCTCCCGCTTCCTATCCATCGCCGGGTAGAAGACGGCTGTGAATATTTATAGGATATTTATTTAGATAATACCTACAATTGGAGGACTTATTAAGCTTATAGACCTTATCAAGGTCTTATTACGCCTTGGCATCTTTAAAAAAAGTAGCCTCAGCTTGCGAAACGCCGACAAAGTGCTCGGAAACAGTCTTTTTTGTGTCATTCGGATCAATGCCCACTTGATGGGGATGAAACCGGTGGGGGAGAGGAGGGGGCTTACAGACGAAGTTCTCAGCATCGCAGCACACCGCCTCGTCCCTCTCGATGAGCGCCTTGGCAGCCATCTCACGGTCGGCCTGTAAAGCAACCGTTATTCAAAATACATTTGTTTTAAGTTTTCACAAAGAAAGCACGGGTAATCGAACCTAAAGCGCGTATTGCAGCTCATTCAAATGTTTCTCGTGATGCAAGAGTCACCTGGGCATTACCAGCTATGCAATAAGCCACTCTACAACAACGCAACAGGCGCAAAAGCGTTTCGAAACTCGCCGAGCCAAAAATTTCGTGGCAAATTTGAACCTACCGTAATTCCACGTCAAAAGCGCAAAGTCACTGACGCTAGGTCACACTCATGACTACCGTAAGTACCGTATCTTACCAAAATTTCTTTATTGTTTGCTTTTTCCTCAACTACACTGCAGTTTCTTCGAATAATTCTATTTCTCTAGTGATCTTTGGGTAATTTGCATGAAATAATCGTATTTCGGTTGAAGAAATGTTGCCTCTTCTCCCCCGCGATTCGGCCATTCATGTTTCGTGCGTTCGTCATGAGTGGTGAGACGGAGAGGGGCCTCAAGAAGAAAAAGAAGGGGGTGTGCAATCAAGGTATGGCCTTTAAAGGGTCCCTCCAAGCATCTCATTCATTTCAAGAGATAACCAATTAAGAGCGGTTGATTGATTGCGAGAGACAAGAGAGGAATGAAGAGACGCAGACAGCGAGAGAAATCTTTGCACAGCTTTTTCTCAACAACGGCGAAGTTTCAAACAAAAAGGAGATACAATGAGACTCAGGACACTGAGAGCTATCCAATGATGTCAAAAAATGCATATGGTAGATATTGCCTGGAGGGGCCCTTTAAAATTGTTCCGTGTCAGTCGTCTTACTCCTATTTGCGAAGAGGGCGCAAAATCCAGACAACGTATTAATGAATTTACTGGCGGAACATTTCCGTCAATTATACACATTATTTATTACATTATAATAAATAATGCGTCAAGAGTACGGCAATATACTGAGCTTGAATTCATGAAGAAAGGAGTGCTTCAACCCTCAATAAGAAGAAAAAGTCAACTGAGAGCGAAACGGAGAAGAAGCACAGGACGGGGACGTCTCCGATGGCCAAATGGCTGAAGACCAAGAAGGTAGGAATGACCTAAGAATTCCCTACCCCCCTCCCCCATTATATCTGTAGCCTCAGCGTCTCTCCAATGTCCATGCTCTCTAGCCTCCCATAAACGCATGAAACATGAATGCTCCTTGTTAAATACTGCGCGCGAAAAATCTGTGGAAGTGGAGGATAACTCGATTAGAGTAGATATCCGGGTTACGGTAACAAAACATGGAAATTGCAGAAATCGTCCGACGACACAGAGACGGAGGAGGAGGACGGAGAAATATCGTACGGTTTATGATTGTACATCTCGGAACGCGAGCGATTTATGTTTCGCAAGATTAAAGACCAGACAAGTTGTAAATATGCTTTTGTCCTCTTGGGAGAGTGATCATTAGTCTGGGCTAATCCTAGCTTGTCTATGTACTGAAATACACCGCTTTACCTTACGAGACATGTCCACTAGGGGTTGAAAAGCAAGCAGATTGGGTTACCCAATCATTTCATTCCTCTCTCTGTTGGTGTGGTTGGGAATGGGATGAGATTGGCCCAAGCAGCTTGGGTCTGAGAGTCTAGACACAATCTGCTTGGGCCGCACCCAATCTGCTTGGGTCTCGATGGAAGAATGAGGGGTAAAGAGTGGGGAAAGGGGGAGGATAATCACAATAACTCAATTAGAAAGAGAGGAAAGGCCGGAGGGGAAAATGGTAATCATTCGACTCGAGTTCATTCTCAACCGCGACTAATTGAATTTGAATGATTATCATCCCCTTCCCCCCGAATCTCAGACCCAAGCTGCTTGGGTCAATCTCATCCCATATCCAATCTTGCGAGTCTCTAACATTCTTCACGTGGGACGACCGGGAAGGAGATTGGTTTTGCGCTTCTTTTTCAGCCCCTATCTAATGTCCGCTGTCGCAATAAAAATCGCAAAAATCGCAATTAAATCGCTATCCATCAAAATGAATCGTAATCCTTGCAGTCTCCTCGCGATCCATGGTCACAAGAAAAAGCCGGCGACTAAGCGGAAAACTCACAATCCGCCAGTACAGGAGCATCGAGTGCACAGAGATACCGTACGCGAACATTCGTTGCAAGAGTCTCTCGCCCTCGCGTCCCCGAAAATATACCGAGGGTCATGAAAATATACCAGCATGTTGGTATATCTAGTCCCCCGACCCTTATGTATTTTTTGCTGGCGAAATTATACCAGGTATAATTTCGCCCAGTGTGCGCTTATCTAATTGGGTTTTAAAAATATCTAACCCCCTTCTTGCTTGGAAACCCTAGTTCTACCTATCAACTGCTACGGTTATACGGCTTCGATGTCTCTTCGCAACCCCTTCGATGTTTCACCTATAACCCTTTCATGGCGCGCCTCTTCAATACGGAGAGGACGCAGGGGGTCAAAGGCGGAGTGAAACCTCATTAGCTTGGCCCCGATTCTGGAGAGGGGAGGAAAAGGAATGGAAGAAGAATGGCTTAGCTCGAGCGGTTTTTAAATCATAGAAAAATAAATCGAAACAAAACTCCGCTACATCGTAGACCAACCCGCCCGAAGATACTTTAACGTTCACATATTTTTATCCGTGAGCTTGGGATATGTTTCATCCGAAGAATATTATGTTTTTGAACTTCTTTCTCTCAACGATATGCCCAATACATGTCCTTTTTGTGATTATATGTTTGTTTGTTGTTTGTTTTTCCACTGTTTGAGATTGCCTTTCCGTCATTGAGCAATGTGCTCTCGGCAGCGAGTTATGTTCTTTGAGCATACTGCATTGCAACTCTTTGCTTTATCTGAATTACTTGAAGTCAAAGAGAGCATTGTCCAGTATATACCATCTGCTCTACAGTGCGGCTATCGAATACATTTACATTCTCTCCATATCTCATTCTCTTGATTCTTCTCCGCTCTCTCGGCGTGATATCTCATTCGACAGTCGTACACTAGTCTGTACGGAAACGGATCATGTACCTATTGATGGTCTGTTGCACTGTTTCTACAGTTCCGTCGTTGAGTTGACAGAGTTGACAGGAGGTGCGAACACTTCTGCTTGTAGAATGAGTCAATGTCCTCATTCCGAAAAACTGAAAGTAAAGGTGCATAACTGGTTAATTATCTTATTCTCATTAGTTTCGTTAAGTTCACGACTTTGACTTTGCTGCTTGACTTTGGCATCTAGCAGCAAACTGCTACGAGTAAACACAGCGGATTATTCGATAGCCGCATTGTAGAACAGACGGTCCTGGACAATGCTCTCTTTGACTTCAGGTAATTCAGATAAAGTAAAGAGTTGCAATGCAGTATGCTCAAAGAACATAATCACTCGCTGTCGTGAGCACATTGCTCAATGAAGGAAAGGCAATCTCAAACAGTGAAACAAACAACAAACAAGCACGTAATCACAAAAAGGACATGTATTGGGCATATTGTTGAGAAAATAAGCTCAAAAAGATAATATTCTTTGAATGAAACATTTCCGAAACTCACGGAAAAAATCTTTGAACGCTAAAGGATCTTCGGGCGCAAATGCTAGAGACAAGCGGAAAAGTGGGATCGATAAAGGGTTGATCTACAATATAGCCGAGAGTTTTGTTTCGATTTATTTTTTAGTTTTCTTATGATTTAAAACCGCGCAAGCTAAGCCATTTTTCTTCCTTCCCTCTCCAGAATCGGAGCCATGCCAATGACGTTTCACTCCGCTTTTGACCCCCTGTGAGAGGATGTCTTGTTTACTAGTAGTGGAGTAGTGGAGTCACCCCGCGCTATAGTGCTGGTAAACTAGGCTAATATACTAGTTGTGATCTAGGAGGGTCAAAAACTGCATAGTATATTAGTAGTAAAGGCCGTTTGGCTTGTATACTAGTAGTCAGAGAATACCAGAGCGGCCACGACAAGAAAACGCCCGATACCGTACCCGAGACTACGAACGTACCGTATGCGGCAGGGATGCGAGCTCCGCTTGCGACGGGCATGAAGGATGATAAGGTATATAGCCGGAGTACGACTGAATAACGGACGTCATTTACATGCATTTTTTTACACAGTTAGAGTTCCGCATACCGATCCACGAGTCACCGAGTCTTTCGCACCTTTTACCCGCTTTGCTTTTCACACTCCTGGAGAGTCTCTTTCGAGAGTGTGCAAGACTAACAATAAGAAAACCACGATGCATTCCAAATAAAAGTGACGCACGTATGGTTTCATACTAGGGTTCGCCTAATGATCGAGAAATCGATCGATCGCTTTCTTTTCATGTGCTCAGCAAGCTTAATAAGAAACTATGTCCCTATCTAAAGAGATTGAGGCTCGAAGTGTGTGATTAGAATAATATTTATGCAAGAGGCTAGTTGCAATAGGTTACTAGCGCCCTGTGTGTCTAAACTGTTATCGAAAATTAACGATCACTTTCCGCTCATTAGGCGAACCCTATCTCATGCTAATCTCCGGCTCTCGAAAATATGTTCCAATGACAGAGCAAGAAGGACTCCTCGCTCCCGCTGACGATTATGACCCCGATTCCACTTGGCAAGAACAAGGCGGTTGACCAGTTTCTTAGCGAAATAGGTGAAATCGACAATTTTTTGTGGAAATTCAGGTAAAAATAAATTTCTGTACAATGAAGATACCAAAAGACGTGGTGCGAAACGACCAGAATAATTATTAAAATGATATTTATTTTTGGAGCGATTTGCACGTCACTGTTGGTCATTCAGAACGGGGCGGTCCTCCGAAGCTACTCGGAGATTTTGTTCTTGGATACTGTTCGGTACGTACATAGATGGCTACGTATAGATAGTACGATCAATATTCTAATATATACGAATAATAGATCTTCGACCTTCGCGTTCAATGTCAGAAAGAACGCGTTGAGAACTATCATAAATCGGCATTTTGGGTCAGCCAATTTGACTGAGAGAACGCTCCTTTCGTAGTCTTGAGCTTGGCGAGAATGCAGCTATTACAGGTTCCACATGAGTTGTCCTCAAAACGGAACAATTTAATAATTTTGATTGAAATAACAAACTATTCCCGTTAATTACGCCATCCAATTGACCCCTTACGTGGTTCCATGGCAGAAATTAATAGAATCATAGGAAAATTGAAGTCGGAGAGGTAGATAAGCGCGCGTATTTGCATAGACAGTTCGCAATTGTTTGCGTACTTTTTGTCAACTCTCGTGGAACTTGTAATATTTGTAGTGAAATAAACCGGTCCGTCAGTTTCCTTCGTTCCAAATGAGTCGAATTCTCTCACTTTTGCACACTCTCCCGTCTCATATTCGGAATGATTTTCCAACGGATCTTTTTAATCCACTATATTTATATACCGCAATATTACGTGCTCAGGAAGGCCGCGCGGAGACGAACCGCGCAACGCGCATCGTGCTCACGCTCAACGTGCCCCCCGATAGCGACTTCTACGATGCGAATCGGATCGAGATGAGGACGGGCGACGTACAGATGGTCGTGGCTAGTGTAAGAGAGATTACTTCCTTAATTAATATTTTTTGAGATTTTTTTATGTTGGAGCGTGTGGTGCCCGTTTAGTGATTGCTTGAAATGGTGATAAGTGGGAAACGATTCCTTGGTCTAGGAACCGTTCGACAACTCGGCTCAGATGGAGAGCTTCTGGCGACTCGTTTTTGAGGTAAAATGCACTGAAATTCTCGCATCACCAGAATCACGACGGTATTGTATCTATGTGGTGTGGAATGTTAGCGGTTCAGACTGATTTTCGATTTTATAATCTTTCGTTCAGACGAACGCCGTCAATGTGTTCTACTTGAAGAACTACGACGACAAGAAGCCCTGTGAGTACAAGAATAACAAACAAGAAGGAAATAAAAATAAAACAAATGGCTCTAAGAATAAGTGTATTCAGGTAACTTTGTGCCGTGGAATACCGACGCGAAGGATTACTTGAGGATGACCGTGATGAACAAGAAGGTTGGGGTTCGGGGCTAAGGATGGCAAAATGCGGTTTTGAAAGTAAATACAAAAAGCAGTGCACTGCTCAGGCGAAATAGTGGAAACGAATTAAGAGAGTCAGGTTGTGATGCATATTTGCACTTTCACATCCATTTTGCCACCCCTATTCGGAGCAATTCAGGATGCGCCTCGATAATAATTGCTTAATTTCCCTAACTATCTAGAAACTACTTGCATCTTGTAGGTAACAATTGGCAGTACGGATGCGCAAGTCATACTCGAGGTTCTACCGGAAGGTAAGATTAGCTTTTTTACTTTCTTGCATTTCATATTTTTCTGGGTGTATATCCTTATTTTATGACGAGTTGGAAACCTTTCTGTATAACTGTAGTTGAACCGCACAGAGCACTGGGTGAACGAACAAAAACGATATCGATAATCTTATCGATAACGTTAAGCTTATCGGCCTCGATAAGCTAATTATTCCCATTTTCCCCATTATCGAGACCGTTAACCTCATTCTTCATCCACGCCTCCCATACCGGCGGCCGTTATGCCGTTATGATATCTCTAGGCATGAAACAAAAGAGTGAATACAGATCAGTCACGAAGGAGGGAATCAAAAATCATCGATTATTTGCAGTGATTCGTTGTTGACCTATGATGAAAAGCGGTCTGATTTTCCTGAAGGTGAAAGAAAGCCGATCGTTTTTTTCTAGAAAGGCAGCAAAGAATAACAGCTTTCCTCGAACACCGCCAAAGAATAACAGACATTTCAAGGGAAATCTGACCGCTTTTCGTCGAATGTCAACTAAGAATCGCAGCAAATAATCGAGGATGTTTGACCCCCTTTCGACACTGAATGCACCATTACTTGCCTCATACCTAAATATTCCCGGAGCGGTATTTACGAAGCAGGTATGAGTTTAGTGACGGAACGTGTTCATCAATAGTATTGCCATGCCTCAGGCTGTTCCAACTCGGCGATCGTCCGCTTCATCCAGCCCGTGGGCATGGAACTCTCGATGGACACTGCACTCCGGCTACGAAAGCGGCTCATTCTCGTTGTGAGGGCGCTGAAAGACCAGGTGGGAGCAGGGGGGAAGGGGGGGGGGGGGTCTGTTGATCTTTCCAGACATTATTCCATTTGCGAGGCAGCGCTTCACATTGCAAAATTCCATCACAAAATTTAGCTGAATTTCAGTAGGGGAGGCGAAATTCCCCTTGCTGGCTAGGCAATTGTTCACTAGGCGCATCCCATGGGGAAATATTCCCCCCCCCGGATATTTCGCTCATAGTCAGTGTTCTTCACTTCCAGAAGGGTCCGACTGTGGTTGTGTGCCCCGACGGTCTTTCTACCTCGGCCATGTTCGTCTTCCTGCACGTGGCCATCACTCAGTTGAACAGCGACATCAAGACCTCGGTACGGGCTGAGATGTAGTGGCTGTAGACCAACCCTCTTAAAGGGACATGAAAGCCAAGAAAAGATTGGCATGTGAATGTGAAAGTGGTCATGTGAAAGTTTATCGCCTAAGTAATACAAAAACCGAAACCAGAGTGCGCAAAAATTTCTACTTCGCGAGATATCCTAGCTAACAAGGCGCAGTCTTACTGCGTTTAGCGCGTGGTAACGAGGTATTCCCGGAACAAGTACATATTTCTCGCTCAAGAAATTTAAAAAAAATTTTTTTCAAACGCTATTACCTTTATTATCGTCTAAGAAACATATTTTACAAGTATTGCCATGTTCGGTTTCAAAACGTTTGTCGCTTCCATGTCCCTTTAATCGCGCTACGAGGCCTATAGAGTGGCATGGAAAAACTAGGGTTTGAAAAACAAGCATGAAAACAAACCTCTGCCGGAAAAATTTGCACATAGAATGAATGTGGGAGAGAGTTCGGAAAAGAGGGAGGTTTGTCCAAACGGTTTGTGCGTGAGACTCGAGGGGACAATCTGTTTCTATCCCACCCAAACGGTTTGGATTTTTCAGGAGATTGAAGGGAGTCTCCACTCATTTCTTCCCCCATATCGGTGAAGAACGGTCTATTCTAACGAAGTTATGTGGTGCGATGGAAAGAATGAGAGAAGGAAGAATGAAAGAGTAGGGTATAACTTCGTTAGAATACACCGTTCTTCATCGAGATGGAGGAAGGAATGGGTGGAGACTCCCTTCAATCTTCTGGCAAAACCCAAACCGTTTGGGTGGGATACAATCGGATTGTCACTTCGAGTCTCACGCACAAACCGTTTGGGACAAACCTCCCTCTTTTCCAAAGGACCCGGCGGTTGACGAAGAGTGAAAAGATTGGGATCCCCAAACCGTTTGTTTTTCAAACCCTAGAAAACACGGAGAGAGTCGAACGTGAGATGCTCAAATCAGCCCTTGTAATCGAATGTAAATAGAGAAAGATGAAGCATGCACGAATGAAGAGAGGACGTTAGCTATGTATTAGGGTTCGATGCATCGAGAGCCGAAGTGCTCGATTCCCCCTGCTACTACTGGCATTTTCTGAGTCGAGGGGAAAGCGAGAGAGTGATTAGACCGGCGAGCGCTCGCAATGGGGAAGGGAATAGACCAAGCGCTTGGTTGAGGAGGCGAGTGCTCGGGTATCGAAAGGGAGGGGATAGGGAGAGAATGGGATTGTCGCTGACCTATTCAAAGAAAAGCTAGATAATGTGTCGGTAATTTCGGTGTGTAAAGTAGTTTATTCTTGCAATGTAATATAAGGTAAACTTATAATTTACTAACATTACCTGTTGTGTTTTTCAACAGTTCGTCGATGTCGCATCCTATTAATGGAAAAATGCCATAAAATAAATGCAGTTCAAAAAGTTTAGAAACGTGGAACTTGCATGTCCGTGGAAGTTTCGTAAAATAAGGAAACTATTTTTTAGAAAAAATTTGCAAAAAAAAAACGTGAGGCGGCATCGAACCCATACAGACAAAATATGAGACTCGCTATCATTCCACTAGACTAGGCGGGTATGATGTTAGTAACCACTGCTGAGAGTAATAGCATCAGTGTTCGTGTATTATCTGAGCTGTTAACCTCGGTCCCTCTACCCATTCACTGCTTTACTCTGGCGAGTGCTCGGGAGGGAATCGAGGGAAAACCGAGAGGCGAGAGGTCAACCAAGCGCTTGGCCTAGGGGAGGCAGGGTGAGGGGGAGGGCGCAAGTGCTCGACGCTTGTGCTCGGTCCGTCGAACTCTACTATGTATATATCTGAGGTCTAACCGTCGATTGCGATCGCCTCAAGATGCATAATGAAGTATCTACAGATGCAAGCCGTCCTCAAGCAGCTGCGCCTGTCGAGGACTGGCGCAATTCAGAAGAAAGAGCAGTACTTCATGCTGCACGTACTCATGCTCGACTACATCGAGGTACGGACACGGCTTCTCTTTTTGACTCTGCTTTCGGCTATTAATAGAAGAGAAGCTATTAAAGCTATTAAAGAGTACACTAATATGGAAAATCTTCCACCAATGCTAAATGGTGCATAGCTGTTTCGCTCCGCTTCTATGAATATCACAATTTTTTTGTAGTGCGATATGTAGTGATCTGAGACCTGTAGTGCGACCGGAAAAAGTGTCGAAAGTGTTCGTCACTCGTGTCGACAGGACTCTCAGCATGCATCATAGGTATATTGTCGATCCTCGCATTCAAATTTGCGTTCCGACGGTAATGATTCCGTCTTCCGTAGGTTATTTTGCGCGGAATGCGCGGAACGAAAATTTAAATACACGGACCGACAATATCCGTGGGAGAAAGTTTTATTCGGAGGAAGCTTTTGTGGGTATCTGAAAGTCCCAACATATACGTTAGTACTAATCTGAAGATATCATTGATTCACATTGCAGACCAAGTACCCCATCTTCAAGCAACGCTGTTCGTCCTTGCGCACCGCCCTCCAAGAGTTCTGGATATCGCGAGGGATGAGGGATTAAGGAGGAGGAGGGGAGCAGGGAGAAGAGTGAGTGAAGAGGAGAAGAGAAGACACTCACACACACGCTCACACAAGACAATCGAAGTCTCGCTGCGATAAAGGCTACTGTATTCGGGATACTGCAGTTGCGGTGCTTTACAGGGCCTATCTACATATACGTTCCACAGTATTCCCCAAAGGCTAACAGCGTCATAATAACGAAAACCGTGGTGCGCACCTTTCTGCGATATCACTACATTCATATCGCATTACGCGGGAAACAATTTAGAAATGGGTCTCACCAGGAAAAGTACGGTAGAATTCACGTTTGAATTTCGCGGCATTGCTGGCACTTTGCCAAGAGTACCGAGCCCCTTTGGAA